>JAVTVY010038626.1:0-16266 GCA_036873755.1 Hanleya hanleyi | reverse complement strand
GAGAGAAATCTTGACGTCATACATCGAGCGTCCTGCAGTTTGTGGAATGTCATGGCAATGCAGAGAATGGAGAAGATTTGTAACAATGTTGTGTTGTGACATTGGTAATCGTTCCACAATAATGTCACAAGTTCCGACATGCTTGTGGCGCTGTGCACTGCAATAACATTGAAATTGTTAAAATTGAAGTCGTAAAATAAGAAACGGGGTATAAATCATATAATTTGGAAGATTATCTTGAATATGACATAAACTTGCAAAAGTACCACAGTTACACTTTAAGTATCAAGTTTTGGGCAAAAACCATTAATCATGCCGTGTTGACCAGCCTGGGACCTCGCACAAGTTTTTCAGTAATTCTGTCTTTTAACAAGTTATGTCCATCACATTATTATAAAGGTTAGAGACCAAGACTCCTGCCTTCCAGCCATCAGTTTTTTGACTTGGGCTGAAAATGTGGTGTGCAACTTTTGTACATGGCTCTCAGGCAAACTAATCCAGTGGTTTCAATATCACATCTACTTTGATCAATTTTTCTTCAAGTTTTATAATCCTCCCTACTAAAATATATATGAAAATGTCACAAACAGACAAAAACCATAATTGATAACATCTGTTGGCAAAGTCTTCAGCACTTTTGGCTGTGAGCTTCACAGTATTAAACCTATTTTCTCTTTACGAAACAACTTTTGGTGTAAAGTTGAAGAAATTGGTTTAGAACTTCACTAACATAACAGCAAGAGAGATTTGTTCTCAGGGTAAAGAGATTCAATTCAATTTAATTCAATTCAATTGAGAGAGAAAGAGAATTAGATTTAAAGACACATCCAGCAAAATATCAGCTATACATATATATATTTGGTTGAATGTCACACCTTCTTTATAAAGAAGTTTCTAAAGAATAATAAAAATGAATTTATAATTTACACACCTCCCAAGAAACTGTGCTTGGATGTTCAAGGAGATAGTATGATAAGGCGGCACTTTGGTCTATAAGTGGTGCGGTTGAAATAAAAAGATAAAATGTCCTAAAAATAATTGTTCTATTGTAATGGAAAGAGAAAATATATGCACATAATAATATGTGAAAGTTCTAGGTCGATTGCGTTATGATTATAGTTATGACATGATGAAATTAAAATCTGCAGCATGTGCTATTTCGTGAAAAAAAAGGGTCTGGAGTCATTCAAACACACATTTAGACATGAAGGACCCCTTGGACCAAAAAGATTTTCCAGCAGTGAAGATATAATGCCACTGCACATCACCAGGTCAAATGGCGTTTTGGTCCAAGGGTCCTTTGTGTCTAAATGACTCCATATCAACCCTTTTTTCATGAAATAGCACATGCTTCGGATTTCAATCTCATGTCATAACTAAAATCACAAATTGTGTACATACATTTCCTTTTGCCGTTACATTAAAACAGTATTTTTAGGGCATTTTATTATTTAGATTTCAACTGCACCACGTATAGGCCAAAATGCCGTCTTACTATACCATCTCCTTTCCCCTCACGAGCCAATGAAATTTGCCAAATTGTTTTGGAATATTTGAATTAACCAGTGTGCAGTCAGATAGCTGGAATATATCCCACAATGCAATTAGTGTCTTGTTTTTTACCCAGGTTAGTGTCTTAGAGGGTGTGGACTGGGACAGCTGGTTCTATGGTGTGGGCATGCCTCCTGTCAAACCAGAGTGAGTACGATACTCAAAATAAACAGACTACCATGAAATACATAAACAGGCCTTCAAGTGCCTCCTATATTTCCTATATTTTTGATTCGTTCCTATATTTTACTCAAAACCTCCTATATTTTGACTTTTTCTCATGAAAAACCTTCACCAATGCTCTGAAATGAGTCAGTTTGGCATGGGAAAATACATTTCGGGATTTTTTTTTGCCTCGCTTCACTCAGCAAATATGAAAACATTTCAATTTCTCTTTCTTGAACCAAGCAGCAGAACGGGTCTCCTCATTCCTCAACCACCACAACTATGACCGCATTCAGTGGGAATTATTTTATTAAACACCAAAAAAATACCAATTTTGGAAAATACAATGCAGTAGTCACCTGTCTTACACTTCCTTATTTCCGTTATAGTGAATAACACAAACCAGACTACAGTGAATGACCCAAACCAGACAACAGTGACTAACACAAACCAGACTACGGTGAATGACCCAAACCAGACAACAGTGAATAACTCAAACCAGACAACAGTGAATGACCCAAACCAGAAAACAGTGAATAACACGAACCAGACTACAGTGAATGACCCAACCAGACAACAGTGTATAACCCAAACCAGACAAAAGTGAATGACCCAAACCAGACAACAGTGAATAACTCAAACCAGACAACAGTGAATAACTCAAACCAGACTAGTGAATAACTCAAACCAGACTACAGTGAATGACCCAAACCAGACAACAGTGAATAATTCAAACCAGACAACAGTGAATAACACAAACCAGACTACAGTGAATGACCCAAATCAGACAACAGTGAATAACTCAAATCAGACTACAGTGAATGACCCAAACCAGGCAACAGTCAATAACTCTAACCACACTACAGTGAACAGTGAATAACTCAAACCAGACAGCAGTGAATAACTCAAACCAGACTAGTTAATAACTCAAACCAGACTATAGTGAATGACCCAAACCAGACTACAGTGAATGACCCAAACCAGACAACAGTGAATAACTCAAACCAGACTAGTGAATAACACAAACCAGACTACAGTGAATGACCCAAACCAGACAACAGTGAATAACTCAAACCAGACTACAATGAATAACACAAACCAGACTACAGTGAATAACTCAAACCAGACTACAGTGAATAACATAAATCAGACTACAGTGAATAACAGAAAACTAACCTCACTGAATTACACAAACCAGACTTCAGTGAATATATTCTATCTTACAGCTACGACACATCATTAGCTGATGTGTGTCACAAACTTGCGGACCAGTGGAGTGAGGCTCCAGAGGATGACCTAACCCATTTTGCACCTGGTGACCTCAGTAGCCTGACCTCTGTCCAGGTCCGGGAGTTCCTCAACCACCTCTTACAGCTGGTAGGTCATCTCATAAGGCATATATATCTTCGACGTGCAACACAAACTTCGGCCAAACAAAAAGTTTTTGGAACGAAAATTTCAGCATTATCTCGCTTGTCCAAGGCGTGAGCCAGCACCATCTAATTTGTCGGTCATGTGTTAAAAATGGTTATTTGTTGTAGCATGTGGGTGGTGGGTTAACATGGTTAAACTGTCTAGAGGATACTAATGCTGGTTGGTATATTACTTAATAATTGAATCACGGTATTGAAATTCAATCGCCCCAAAATTCAGTTCACCCTCTAAAATCATTAATTGAACAAAGATTACCTGCTTGATTTTTGATCATTATGTCTCCCCCAACTATGTTGGGGGGGAGACATCTAGTGTTTGTGCTGTCTGTCTGTCTGGATGGATGGATGTCTGTCTGTCCCCTTGCCTTGTCTGCAAGATATCTTGAGAACTACTGGATGGAATTTCACCAACTTGGATGGAAGCTTCATTGGGATAGGCCCCTCATTTGATTAGGTTTTGGTGTGTGTGCGTGCATTCATCCGTGTCCGGTGTCCGTCCATCCGTCCGTCCATCTACTTGTACATGTATATACAGGCCTTGTCTGCAAGATATCTTAAGAACTACTGGACGGAGTTTCAACAAAATTGGATGGAAGCTTCAGTGGGATATCCCCCTCATTTGATTAGGTTTTGGTGTGTGTACATGCATTCATCCGTGTCCGGTGTTTGTCCGTCCGTCCGTCCATCTACTTGTACATGTATATACAGGCCTTGTCTGCAAGATATCTTGAGAACTACATGATGGAATTTCACCAAACTCGGATGGAAGCTTCATTGGGATAGCCCCCTCATTTGATCAGGTTTTGGTGTATGTGTGCATGCATTCATCCGTGTCCGGTGTCCGTCCGTCCGTTCATCTACTTGTACATGTATATACAGGCCTTGTCTGCAAGATGTCTGGAGAACTACTTGACAGAAGTTCACCAAACTTGGATGGAAGCTTTATTGGGATAGCCCTCTCATCTGATTAGGTTTTGGTTTGTGTGTGCGTTCGTCCATGTTCGGTGTCCCTCTGTCTGTCCATGTACTTGTACATGTATATGTATATACAGGCCCTTTCTGCAAGATATCTGAAGAACTACTGGACAGAATTTCACCAAACTTGGATGGAAGGCTCATTGGGATAGCCCCCTCATTTGATTAGGTTTGGGTGTGTGTGTGCATTTATCCATGTCCATCGTCCGTCCGTCTAATTGTTCATGTATATACATACCTTGTCTGCAAGATATGAATGAATGAATGAATGAATGTTTAATCACCATACAGTATGTACAATATGTATATATATATATGTATAAAACTGAGAATGGCGGAGTTTGTTATATCCCAAATGGTAGGAAATACAATATATTGACAGGAAGCGCTTAATGTAGTAAGAATTTATGGATTAAATGATATAATGGTGAATAGACTGCGTCGCACTGCTGAGCTCTTGTTATAATATAATTGACAAATAAAGAGAATATGCCGTTGGAGCTCGGTAGCCTAATATGAATATCTGGAGAACTACTCGACGGAAGTTCACCAAACTTGGATGGAAGCTTCATTGAAATGGCCTTATGATCTAATTAGGTTTGGGTGTGAGCTAGTGCTTGCGTGGGTCCATGCAAAATGTGCTTATCTGTCTGTCCAATTTTTGTTCACTCCATATCTTGGAAACTACTGAAGGCAGATGCATGAAACTTCTATACGGTACAGCATGTATACTATAGGTGTGGCTCTTGTATGTTTTGCATCTTTCCTATAATGTGATCAGTTTCGAAATAGTTGATGCTTCACAATTACATGTATTTCACATTGGTTGGACGCTGTAGATGTCAACAATCCACTCATTGCTATATAAATCCCAACTCCTCACTGGGTTACTGCAACAATAAAAATCGCCTCTTTGTAATTAATATTTTTAGATGCGCAGCTTTGTTTAAGATACTTATTGCTACATTCATTTTATAGCACTTTCCCTTAAATTATGTGCCCACTCAAGGCAAGGTGGGAGGTTGAGGGAGACGTATGTTTTTGCTTAAAAAAACAACCAGCATAGGCTTCTTGCCGGAGCGGGTCAAAGCGGAACCTCTAGTTTTGAACTTCCTGTTCTAATAAATTTGATCACCCCCAGATTTTATGGTGGGAAATGTCACTTCCTATGATTGAATTATTAGAATGAATATTTATCATCACTAAATTTTTTGTTATATATACAGACAAATCCCGGTTAAATCTATTACGAGACAATTCAAACAGTGTCGGCCAATGGAAATCATTTCCACATCCCTTGATTATTGTTGTGGAAGAAGAAAACCCCTTATCATGATTTTCTATTTTCCAGTCTCCAATGACTGTCACAAAGCTGGAGAAAATGGAAGAGCTCTACCAGCTGACCGCTATGAAGAATTCCGAAGTCCGATTTAGGTTAGTATGTAATGACTGTGATATTTCAACTGTTGAGCGAAATTTTGTTCACTGAAAGAATAAATTTAATTTAGTCACAAGAGACCCATGTAGTAAGTGTTATCTCTAAACATTTTTTTTTTTTTTAGTCCCGTTTGTTGGTATATTTTCGTCCCGGGAAATGATATTGAAAGGGATTTGGAACTCTATTGTGTAAAACTGAAGATGTTATTCTATATTACTTGTTCAAATCATATTTTTGCAAAATGTCAGAAGGGGTCTTGTTTAGTGTTGTAACTACTAAATTGTGTTGCTTCTAACATCTTGAGGACACCTTCCATAAATTGGACATGCTTTCACTGGGGAGTTTTGGTAGGGACATCTAGATTCTGGCCAGGGGTCATGGTGACAAAACAAGATACCGGAATAAATGTAGGATTTTCATGAGAATGTATTTATTTTTCTTGAATTAAATAAATTTATAGGGAGAAATGAGTCTGGGTATGTAAAAATAAAACAGTTTACATTTTACACTCAACAGAGGTAGGCACTTTAAGGAAATGGACAGCATTTCAAGACAAAATGGGAAATCAATGGGAAAGGGTGGCCCCTTCCTTTGAAAAGTGGGGATCAGGTTATTCATATCAGATCATCAATCAGATCGATCCATATGACCAGAAATATAGGGATTATAGGAGTTTTAAACAAAATAAATATAATATACAAAATATAAAACAAAAGGGTTGTCGAAAATACAGGAGCACCATCACCAAAACCACAATTCACATAGATTGTTTATCCTATTTTTTCTCTGAAGATTTTGAAACTTATATCTTCATATTACTGGTTCTAATATATGACATAAGTCAGGTGTTACCAGTGATTGAAGTTGTCTGCATTGAACAATAGTATAACATTAGACAGGACTAGTAATCCCTTCTCTAGTCCGCAGAACAGAAGAAGCTTTCGTTCCAAATGGGCTGTTGTTCAGATTTTGTTCTACACTTTTTCCAGGTGGCTACGACTGTGTATACGTGGGCAGTGGGATAGGATCATTCCACAGGCTTTAGAGTTTGTCAGTGAACAGGGCAGAATGAAATTTGTTCGTCCTATCTACAGGTGAGAGATCATCTTTATTGGCTCCTTTTAGAAACAAAGGGATATTTTTCAGCTCATGGTAATTGCCCTAATAATTCAATCACAGGAAGTTCACTTTTCAACTCGGTTATTCAAACACAGAGAAAAAGTAACATTCCCTTTCTTCATTCAAATTGAAGAAAAGTCATAAAAGACAAAAAGTGACACTTTGTAGCTGGTGCCATGAAGAACATTTCTAGATCTAAGCGATTTTTGCTGCACTTCCGGTGATCGAATTATTAGGGGAATTACCATAAAAACAGTTTGATTTTTATAGCAGTCCTATTTGCTTGTGAACACAATATTTAAGGGACAACTTGACCTTGAATCTTGATCTTTGACACAACGCAGACTTATAGGAGACTCTGGGTCAAGTTCACTCCAGACTGATGGTGAATAGCATTGTTAGCACAATACCCTATTTCTTCTAATTCGAACAGCATTTTTAGACTTACATGTAAAGGCAGAAAAGTCCATCTTTATGTCAACTGAGGCTTAATACTGTGTCATGAATATGTTATTTATCCCAAGAACTGGAAAAATAGCTAGTGAAATTTGCAGAATGTTTGCAGAATTTCTCTCCACAATAACCAGAAGTTAAGTTTTTCCGTCTGAATAATTAGAAGAAAAATCGACCATAGAGGTCCCTTTTCCCCGCTAGCAGCGCCAGTTATGGTGGATTACATCCATCATAACTGGCGCTGCTGCTGCGGGGGCCATGGACCTCTATGGTCGATTTTTTTTGGTCGATGATATATCATATCATTGCTGAAGAGTATGATTTGAAAATGGAGATATCGCTGATGAGCTTAACATAATCTAATACAGCGGATGGCACCCATATTGGATTATGCACATCCATAAAACATAATACCAACTGTCGTCTCACCAATGTCCATGCACTCCCCAAGTTTGAAGTAGATTGGTTTAATCGTTCTAGAGTTATTGTCCAGACAAGATCTAAATGCTGAAAATCTAAGATGACTGATGGTGGCCATCTTGGATTACACTGGTAACTGAAAAGCAATGACAACTGTCCTCTCACTGATGTCAAACCAAACTGCAAGTTTGAAGTCGATCAGCTGAATTATTCTAGAGTTGTTGTCCAGACAAGATGCAAAATGCAGCATAATCCAATATCGCTGGTAGATGGCAGTCAGATTGGATTATGCTCGTTCATGAAACACAATCCTAACCGGGATCTCACCAAGGTCAAGGGAAGTTTGAATCAGTTGAATCATACTCCAGCTATTGTCCGGACAAGATCAAACTGCTTAAAATCCAATGAAATCCAGTATGGCTGATGGTGGCCATATTGGATTAAGCACGTTCTTGACAAACAGTCCTAATCCTCCTCTCAACAATGTCAAGGCACTCCCCAGGTATGAAGTAAATCGGTTGAATCGTTCTCGAGTTATTGTCCGGACAAGATCCGACTGCTTATAATTCAATATGGCTGACGGCGGCCATATTAGATTACGCACATTGCTGAAAAACAATCCCAACCGTCCTCTCAACAATGTCAAGGCACACCCCAAGTTTGAAGTTGATCGGTTAAACCGTTCACGAGTTATTGTCCGGACAAGAAAATCTAAGATCCAACTGCTTATAGTCCAATATGGCTGACAGCGGCCATATTAGATTACGCACATTGCTGAAAAACAATCCCAACCGTCCTCTCACCAATGTCAAGGCACACCCCAAGTTTGAAGTTGATCGGTTAAATCATTCACGAGTTATTGTCCGTGTTTCTAAGTCCCCCCCCCCCCTACTAAGTAGCAGGGGACAAATAGGGTATCTCAGTAACAAAGAGCTAAAGACAGGATATTGGACTATTGCTTCCTCGTGAAGACCTCTAGGTCAAGTAAGTCAAGTTCACTCCATAATGACCGAAATGTGAATAGCAGTCCTATTTGCTTGTGAGCACAATATCTAAGGCACAACTTGACCCAGTCTTGATCTTTGGCACAATACAATCTAATGAGAGCATCCAGGTCCCGCCCACATATTTTCAGCGGTCAAACATGTAGGTCCATAGGGCCAATGCAGCTGGCACCTTATTTTCAAGTTATCTATCAGAATATTTGTTAAATTGGGTCAAAAACAGGCTTATATTCTTCCTTTATTTCCCCAAATATCATACTTTCTAAATGCCCATCACAAAGACAAGATTGTATAATGCGGTAGCGAGTTCATCTGTCTGTTAACATTTGTAAGCGGTGCAGTATCTTCAATTCCTGTTGATTGATTGGTACCCAACGTATACTTTATTCATGAAGCAAACAGTCAAGATCACTGTGGCCAAAAATCAGTAACTCATTGAAAAATTTTTTTGTTTATTCTAAAAAGTACAGGCCAGAGCTGTGGATTGTGATGGCGAAGAGGAAAGCAGTTGATTTGTACCCCTTTTACTCTGTCCATCTTGCTTATTAAAACAGAGATAAGAATTAGTGTCCGGCTTTCCAAATTCATTTAACATATGCAACTAGAATTATGTTGGAAGTCTATTGAAAATGACTGACCTTGACCTATTTTCAAAGGTCAAATTCTAGTATTGGTGATTTATATTGAAGGATTTACATATAGGCTCTCCAAATTCATACTACATATTCAACTGGTGGAGTAGAAACATTCCCAATATATGTCTCAAATCTACACCTGCTATTGTTATGCCATTATCTTCTTATGGAGATTCTTGCAGACTAAAAGTTCACACCCTCTGGAGCCTCAACTATAGGTTACTCTTGCCCATGCGCCTGCGACGCACTTCCCACTTTCTTTTTCTTCTTCTGCAACCACCGTGCGTGGTAGCATTTTGAAACAGCTCCGCATAAATTTAGATTTAGTGTAAATTTGAGTTAGGATTCTAGTCTAGTACTAGCAGACACATGTAAAAACAATGTCTATTTATCTATCGGGAAAAACGTTTGCATACGGGACCGTTCTATCGAAGTTTCTGTCTATTTTGATTTCTGCCCTCAACCCACGCAGTCAAGATGGCGGCAAATCATCTATTGGAATGTTTGGTTTGGGACGATTTTATGGTCATTTACACCTGGATTTACGCTAACGACGACTGAGAATCATCATCTTGAGTCTTCAAGTTTCTGTTGGGAAGTATACTTTCTAATTTTTTAACGATAATATAATGGCTATCAAGAATTCTTTCCGCCATTTTGGTTTTGTTGTGTTGTTGTTGTCGCCCTCGACACCACGTAAGTCGCGGGTTCATACCAACACCTATTATGCGCACTTTGCACACAGTTGAATGTGCCTAATTGCTCTCTTGATTAATAAATATTATCATTTTATTCGTTTATAAAAATCACGAGAGTCCATGAGAATTTGTACAATTTTCCAAGAAATACTTCCCGATCTATTACTAAGAAACTTAGATCTTATATGCTTGTCTCTGAGAGTAAACCATGTAATCTCGAAGTACAGGCTTTCATATATTGAAATCAGAATGGTTCTTTAAATCAGTTACGATTTCTTAGACCCATATTTGAAATTAATCTTAGTATTAAATTAATTTCATTTTACTGAGAAATTATGAACAGATCTGGTGTGGGTTCATTTTCCCGGGAAGACAATCACAATGACTCTCGTCCGAGACGACATGAGTGCTACGTATACCTACTCAGCTTTTATTCGGGGTGATATTGATTTCAACAGACAAAGATCAAGTCTGGAGTTATGTAATCGTCTGCTACTGGTTTGGACTGCCTAAGGAACACAGTACCCAGGCGATGGTCTAGTTCTCGCCGAGAGCTATCATTTCAATCAAGACCGAACTTTAGCCCCGTCTTCTTCTCAGCGGACATCCCACCTTGAGACGTCCTTTGTCTAGCCATAGTCCAGTACAATTGACTCTATGGGCTGCGGCTTCACTCATTTATAGACGGCTACTGATCTTCATCCACAGTCTTGTACTTAACTTCGACTTCACTCTTGACTATCTTAGCTGTCCCTCTTTTACTATTGCTTCGTCCAAAACAACTCTTTGGTCTACAGCATTGTAAAATTAAATTAATTTTTTTTAGTGAGAAATTAAAAATAAAAAATTAAATTAAAAATTATCTGCATAATTTTTATTGTCATAATTAACTGGATGATCATTTTATACTTTTGTGACGGACTGGTAAGTGTGTGACCTCAATTTTATATTGATTCAGCATTGAACATTGATTTCATGGATTATTATGTAACACCAGTGATCTCTTTATGAATTTATGATTGGTCAGTCCAGATTGTGGAATTATGAGGCATGTTCTTGGACTACGCCACTGCCTTCCAAGACCATACTCCCTCATGCACCCATCTGCTATAGATCATCCTTCGTTTCAGATTCCGCAGAGACACTTTGGGCTCCGACTTTACATCGACCTATGTTTCTTCTACTTGGTCGGCTTTCCTACATCTTGTGGTTTGGAACGATAGACTCTACTACACTATGTGCTATGGTTTCATCTGAGCCTTGTCGATGTTTTCAAAACTTGATCGTCGTTTGTCGTCCGCATCATTAGTACTCCTGTTCGGAAGTTATCACCTTCATATTTTATGTAAGTATCACGGGACAGTCAAGTCTTGGGATAACATCGTGTCGAGATCTGTGCACCTGCCAACGACTCGGGACCCAGACAGTAGTTCCTACATGAAGTATCAACCTCCGTTCACGGACGTCAACACTGGAGTATGGATGCGTTTATGTTTGCGGATAGATGGCATACTACTACCTTCATTGTCGGAGATGTCCGAGCCTACAAGTTTCTGGTGCTCTATCTCCGGTATGGTTTCCATGTTTACTTCTTCCAGACAAACCTCCTGTACCGGACTGTCATTTGGATCAACTATTGAAGTTTTCCCAACCGCTCACCCTTACCCTCCGCATGGATGGAGTTGTCAGGTTTGGATCTCTTTCCCTTAACCATCTGATAGTTGGTGGCCATTACAGCTCTGGGAGTTTTTGGCACCCGTCGCCACCGCCTCATGTCATGATGACGTCGGTTTCATCTATCCGGACCATCTACATTTCGGGATTGGTAACCCCCATCGATTTACTAGACGCATATCTTCATATACCCATTCATCCTCGTCACTTCCTACGCTTACCATCGCCGGTCGATTCGAGTGGCAGGTTCTCCTTTTCGGAGTCAACATCGCCTCATGGTTTTTCATCAGTATCTCAGTACCAGTCATGGCATTCCTGCATCTAGGGGTATTCATATCGAGGTATACACAGTCAACATTTTCACTGGGTCCGGTTCACTTTGCTCATCCTTTGACATCTTGGCTTCTTCCCTCACCCTCAGAAGTCAGAGTTGGTACCAGCGCAATGTCATCACTTTATCGGGGCAATCTTCGACTCAGTCCATCAGTTGGTACGACCTCTTGAAGACCAGTGGACCAAGCTTTAGACAATGGTTCTAAGTTTTTGCCTTCACATTCACAGCCCCTCAAGCTTTGGCAGAGTCTTTTAGGTCTACTCACATCCACTCAGGACCTCACTACGGTCGTCTCCAAGCTCGGCTTCTGCAATACCACCTGCAGGGATATTCTCAGATGTCATTCCTCAATCCGCCAGTTCCGGTATTGACATTTCTGCATCCACATCTGATTTAGTGGCAGTCCCGTTACAATGTCATGCGGGGAGTACCTTGTGTACCACCAGGTCCACTACACCATCTCTACACCGATGCGTCCGAGACAGGTTGGGGAGCCCATCTAGATGACCTAGAGATGTCCGGCAGATGGTCGACATCGGATGCCAAACTGCATATCAACCTCTTTGAAATGAAAGCTGTCTTCTGTGCAGTCCAGCATTGGAGTCCTCTTCTGGTGAATTCGTCTCTTCTCATCACAACAGTCAATTCGACCGTCATTACTCATATCAACAAGATGGGTACCACCGGATCCTATCCAACATTTCGTCTGGTTTGGACCCTCTTCGACTGGGCTCTGCAACATCACTGCCAGCTTCGTGCTCGTCATGTTCCAGGTCGGCTCTCTGTACTAGCAGATCGCCTTTCTCGTCCCGACACTGTTCTGCAGACTGAGTGGCAACTGCATCCAGAGGTCTTCCAACGCATCACCAGCATCTGCGGAAACCCCTCTGATTGACCTGTTTACGACGAGGAACAATGCACAGCTTTCCCTATGGACCCTCGAGCCTACGCCATCGATGCTCTATCGATCAACTGGGACAACATCCTTGCGTACGCCTGCGCACCCATTGCCTTACTACAGGAAGTACTACATAAGATTACTCAACATGACTGCATCATTCTTCTTCTTGTTTCGTGGTTGACTGTGGTTTCCGGCTCTGATCCCTCTACTCACTGCCCCATCATGTCGCCTACCAGTTTGGGCCAACCTTACGGGATATACCCCATCACAACCCGCAGTGGCTCAACCTACATGTCTGCAGACTATCCAGAGTGCGCTCACAGACCAACGATTTTCAGCAGAGACGATGGTTTCATCCAACAGATCTTCCACATCACAGCTTTATCAGTCTAAGTGGAAATATTTCGTCTCATGGTGTCGACGTCGAGGCTCCGATCCCGACACTGCCTCTCTTCCTATAGTTGCGGACTTTCTTCTTCACCTACACCGAGATAAGAAGTTTAAAAGCAGCACTATTGAAGGGTACCGGTCAGCCTTGTCCCGGGTTCTACGGTTATCTGCGGGCATTGACATTAGCCTGGATCACAATATCTCTGCTCTTATACGTGCCTGTGATTTACAGTCCCGTCGTTCCCGTCAACTATTACCGAAGTGGGATATTGGTGTGGTTCTCAGCGCATTCCTTCGCCCACCCTTTGAACCACTACAGTCAGCCTCTATTAAAGCTGTTTCCTACAAGACTGCCTTCCTTGCGGCCTTCGTCCTGGCGTCTAGAGTATCCGAGCTTCATGCCTTGGAAAGGAAATCAATGACTTGGACGGCAGATTGGTCACGCATCTCCTTCCGCCCTGTTCCAGAGTTCATCGCCTAGAATGAGACTGTACGTCAATGACCTTTTGCTCTACGTCTGTACTCCATCCCTGCATTAACAGATTTTGTCCATGGCCTTGATGACGACAAATTACACCCATACCGATCCAATCAGAGGTTCTCTCTCTCCTCCCAAGGTTACTCGGGACATCACCAAGAATACTGTGGCCTTTTGGTTGAGGAAGACCATTTAGTGGACATTTCAACTTGCATGTTCTGTTGTACAGTATGATCTATTGGCCCATTAGTATTCGGGCTCAGAAGTCTGGTACATTGTCATAACCCTTCTTACCGTTTTACTAGTATTGCCCCTTAGCCCCTACAGAGCTCTACGCCAAGGGATACTAACGGGTTCATTTAGCGTGCCATACAGTCATGGTCAGTTGGTCCACTAGTATTCGGGTGCAGAAGTCAGGTCTTTACCCATCTTACCGTTTTACTAGGGATTGTCTCTTAGCCCCTACAGTGCTCTAGGCCAAGGGATACTAACGGGTTCAATCTGGGACATTACATGACCCTTCTTGCCGTTTTACTGTATTACCCTCTTAGTCCCTGCAGCTTCGTCACGACTAGGGCTCCTGACAGGGTATTTAGTGGAACCACATCTACACTTGACACTCCCCCATTTCTGGCCTCTGCATCTTCTTACGAGTCATCGCTACATCTTGGCCAGTATGGAAGAACATATTTTGGATGACATTGTCCAATCCTGTACTTGGAGTGCCAATGCAACCTTTACCTACTTCTATCTGAGAGACGTGTCAGTACAGACAGATAGCATGACCACACTGGGACCACTGTAGCTGCCCAGCATGTGATCACCTGGTTTTCAAAAAAAGGAAGGGGGGCAGCACCGATCGCCTCAACTAGCCGATCATCCAGCCAGCCAGCCAAGCAGCTAACAAGCGCGGCAAGCCAACCAGCTAGCCTGTCAGCTAACAAGATCTGGTATATCTGTGATCGCCACGGTAAGTCTAGTATTCGGGTGTAGAAGTCCTGGTCCTTATACCTTTCTTACCGTCTTACTAGTAATTGCCTCTTAGCCCCTACAGAGCTTTATGCCCAGGGATACTGACGGGTTCACTTAGCGTACCACACAACTATGGGCAGTTGGATCACTAGTATTCGGGTGCAGAAGTTCCGGTTCCGCCCCTTCTTACCGTCTTACTAGAAATTGCCTCTTAGCCCCCACAGTGTTCTACGCCCAGGGATACTAACGGGTTCAATTTATGGTACCATATATCTCTGATCATCTCAGCGGTTACTGCCACACTTCAACAAAGCCGAGACCCCTCCACCTTACTGTTGGTAGTGGGGCATAACAATAGCAGGTGTAGATTTGAGACATAAATATTAAACATTTATAAACAATGTTGGTATTTATTATCAAATCAAACCTGCTATTGTTTTGACTGCCCGACCCAGCCTCCCTGCACTCTTCTCGGCCTTGCATGCATCATGCTTACAGGCTACAGCAGAAGAAAAAAAAAAAGTGGGAAGTGCGTCGCGGGCGCATGGGCAAGAGTAACCTATAGCTGAGGGTGTGAACTTTTACTCTGCAAGAATCTCCATAAGAAGATAATGGCATAACAATAGCAGGTTTGATTTGATAATAAATACCAACATTGTTTATAAATGTTTAATATTTGACTGATCATTTTTTATCAAAGTCAAATTTGTGTCTCTTAATTTTTGGTTTCTGCAGTTAAAAGTGTGTGCGGGTGTATATTGAAGTCAACAAGGCTCTTGTTGGATTTTGTCCTAAATTTTGACTGGACTCTAATAATGGCTTCAATGATTTTCTATTCAGGGACCTGTACAAGTGGGAGAATGCCAGGCCCATGGCCATCGAGAACTTCAACAAAGAACGACCATCTATGCACAACACAACTGCTTCCCTTGTAGCCAAAGATCTTCACTTGACAGAATAGTCTGTCCGAGTAGAGCATAATTAATCAGTTGTAATTAATTTCTATGATAAACAGAATCTATACAGAGCGATTAGGCAGATTTTGCTGTGATGTTCAGATGTGCATCGTATGCACTTAAATAATTGAGTTTCCCTATATGGATTCCTCTAATAATAATTCAATCCCCCTATCAAAATTCAATCACCCCCGTTTTCAGGGACAAAATTCAGTCAGTGGTTCTGATAAATTTGATGAGCCTCTAAAATCATTGAAATAACGAAAAAATAATGTATTTTATGCATGATTTTTTTTTAAATTATCAACTTCCTATTCTAATAAAATTGATCATCTCCAGATTTTAAGGTGGAAATTTCACTTCCTGTTTATTTGATAGATAATGTGCATTCATCATGTTTGTTTATCTGCCAGTTGGAGACCGGAGAGGTGTGTAACGTGTACACTGGACATCCACAATCTTGGCTTTTATGGGAGAAAACTGGAAACGGGAGTCAAGCTGCTAATTAATGAAAAATAGCTGGGAAGTGAGATAAAAAAGTTGGTCTTGAGTAGTCATGGTTGGATAAACATATTTTGTCTGGATAGCCTTTGTTACGTTAGGTTATTAATTTGACAATAAGAGAGAAAAGAGTGACAAAACATCATTTGATGAACTGAGAAAAGTAAAT
>JAVTVY010038625.1:0-17445 GCA_036873755.1 Hanleya hanleyi | reverse complement strand
TTGTTGATTGTCATCATGCTTTGTCATAAACCATGCTTTATCTTTCAATATCAAGAAAAACAGACAATCACTTCCAAGTATGCATTGCATAGTATAAATTGGTACCAAATTTAAAGAAAAAAGCCTAATTGTGGGCAGAAAAGAGCTCATCAGAAGATAGCAGACATTCAGTTTTGTCCCCTGCAGTATTATGACCTAAATCATTTCTATAGAAAAGGTCACTTCATCTATTCTCTGTTGAGAAGCATTTCTCTGGATCATTGAGTGCATTTCATATGCCATTTCACCAGTTGAGAAAATCTGTGATTGCCTTATAGTGTAATTTAAATTAGGTACCCTTGTAAAGTGGGTGAGTGAGTAGTAGGGTTTAGCGTCGTTTTCAACCTTGTTTCAGTCATATCACGACGGGGTGCCTACATGTATCATAACACGAGAGTGCTCACAGTTCCTATAATTACCCTGGACACTGATCAGTCCAGCCAGTACAGCACCCGGTTTCCTGTCCAAGTATTGACCCAGCTTAACAATGCTTAACTTCGGTGATTCGACAAGAACCGGTATGTTACCCTTGTAGGATTACTGTATTCTGTTGTTAACTGTAAATCTGGTAAATTGTGATGGCCTAATGAATAAGAACATCTGCCCTACAAGCCATGTGTTTTGGGTTCAATCTCAAGCTGCAGGAGTCGAAATTTACACATGTCTGCCTCCCCCTGACAGGTAATTTTATAAAAAGACGGGTAGACAAATAAAATACCTGTCTCCAGTGACAGGTAGCCAATAATTTATTTTATTTTTATTTTGGTGTTCAAAATATATCTTTGACAAAATTCATTCAAACAGCTGCACATTAATGCATGGAAACAAGGTGTCATTAATTTATTGGTAACATGTAGGCTAGCTGCTTTGTCGTGAATTGTGAATTACATGCACTCGACAATTTCAACGACCGCTTGTTCAGGTAATTTTTAAAGGTGACGGGTACACTTTTTGATCTGCTGTCTCGTGTGACTGTTAAATTAGTTTTAATATTTCGACTCCTGGGCCGGGTCAGTTTTGAAAATTGTAACTTGTTGCTTGCTACACTACAAGTCAGTTGGAATGACTTTTTTTATGACAGTCTGACCACCGGGGGCGCCACGTGGGTCAAATCACAATTGTCAATCTTTGGGGACTTCTGTCACTCGGATTTTCATTAACGTTGCGTCTCTGTTATTTCACAGCTGAAAGAGTCAAGTGGGACTTCAATACGAAGAGCCCGAGGAGCCAGAGTCCGTTGATATTAATCACCCTCACAGATGTCTGAACTGGCAACAACAGTTTCAGTGTTGGAAATATCAGCTGGAAGTGAAACCACGGGTGCCATGCAGCTCTTGCTCCTAAGTTTAAATGAAGTATTAACTTTTGTTGAATTTTTTCCATCTGAGGAGTAACCACATTGCTAGCTCAGTATGTTTGTTCATGGGCATATCTTGGGATCACTTGAGCTTCCGTTCTTGTTACGATGAAAGTTCATTTCACGACATTCCAATATGAGTGGCACTGGTGTGATGATGATCATGGTAGCAGTGCACTAATTGACAATAAAATTCAACTAACCGAGAACTCTACTATTATTCCTTTCATTTATTGTTAGATTTTTTCATTGAGGATTGTGAATATCTAGGAATAAGCAACAACACCTATATCTTACAACTTGTAGTCCATGCAAAATTGTGAATTCATCAGATTGCAGCTATTTTCTTTCCATCAATTTGTGTTTTGCTGTTCCTGGGTGTTCATCATCTGATTTGTGAATTCTATGGTGTTTGGATATCACATATCAGCAGGCATCGAAAGGCATATTGGGAATATACCACTGTTGACATCAGAATGAAGGCCAGTTCACTTCCGACATACAATTCTTGAGTCCGAGTGTATTACACAGCAAACCAGCAGGGAGAATATTTTTGTACTGAAACATGTTCACAGACAGGACACACAATTTGTATTTAAATCCATGACATGTAATGAATTTAAACATGTGTGCATTTAAACATGTTAAAAAAAGCGGACAAATTTTGTGTCTAGTTTTCTGTTTAGGGTTATGTTTAGCTTTGTGTCTAGATTCTAAAGACAATATTCCTAAACATGTTCAGTTTTGTGATTAGGGTCTAATCACAATCTTCCTAAACATGTTTAGCTATGTGTTTAGGCTCTAAGCACAATATTTCTAAACGTGTTTAGCTTTGTGTTTATGGTCTAAACACAATATTCCTAAACATGTTTAGTTTTGTGTTTAGGATCTAAACACCATAATCCTGAACATGTTAGCATTGTGTTTAGGGTCTAAACACAATATTACTAAACATGTTTAGCTTGTGTTTAGGCTCTAAATACAAACTTTCTAAACATGTTTAGCTATGTGTTTAAGGTCTAAGCACAATATTTCTAAACATGTTGGAAATTAAACGTGTCAAAAACTATGGACAAAATTTGTGTTTAGATTTATGTTTAGGATCTAAACACCAAATTTACAGTGTAAGCTCACGATGATCACAGCTAAAAAGGAGGTCGTAACACACACTTTCTGAAAGATTGTATTTCATAACTAGCTTTAAGTTGATCTTCTGCAACATACAATTGGTATCTTTCTCATGACGCTTTTAATACAGTGAAACCTATGTAAACTATTAGTGTCGATTTTGATAGGGTTTTGCTTATCAAATTTCGAAATACATTAAAATTATGTATTGGGACCATAGAAAATGCCAGTATTTAGAGGTTGGTCGGTTACCTCAGGCGTCGGTATTCACAGATTTCACTGTGAATACAATCACGCAGGGGAAATCAATCAGAGACATTACGCTTACGGTAGGATGCATTGATTCTGGTATTGGAACACTGACGTGAGGGTTTAGCACAGAATATTTCTGTGCTGTAATTTTCAATCTAAATATCGGATACGTGGTCATTCATCCAACCTGATTTGAGAGACCAAGGCAAGAGGAGCATAAACTGAAAATTGTTAGTTCAGAAGTTTTCAGTTTTTTGTTTCTTTATCAAGTGATACAAAAAGCCTTTCCTCCATCGCGTCCTTCGTCGTAGTCTAAAATTTCCTGTTATCCATTGTCTTATTTGCGTTCCGCGTATTGATAACTTCACTCGTTACTTAAGCTGACATGGAACATGGTGTTCTTTAGCATTTTTGGATCTGTAAGTTAAGATGAGGTAAAACATTTGCGGCTATCGGTACGTTTTCATTCGCCACATGGATCTTGTTTTGAAGCATGCTTTATGAGATGCTGTCAAATTGCATATTATTAACCGTTCTTAGTGGCGGTGCTAGTTAGAGTTATAGCAATGGATATTTTAACATTGGCATGTCATCTGGTTAAGGTTCAGATACACAGATGCAGTAGTGCTGTTGCCGGGTTATAGAACGCAACTTATGTCATTTCATACATGGAAAACCAATCCATCCGGTCTGAAACAGTGAAACGTGTACACAGAAAATATAACGAGTAATTATTTTTCGAGTACCTGTACATGGAACTATACAGGAATTGATATATTGCATTTATGTCACTTACACTCCAAATGAATTAATGTGACATTGAAATGTACTCAGCATATTTGCGCCGATCCTGTCTTTGTCACATCAGAATATTGTATAATGGAAGTACAAATAACAAAGACCGAAGCGCTGAATACACGAGTCATCTGCTAATAATATTAGCGAAGACTCGGATAATCTCCCAAGAGAGGCACGAACACAATTTGAATGGAGACATTATTATCAGCATTCAAATGGTCTCATATGTATATCCAGTCGCACAGACAACTGACAGGTCGACAAAAGACATGCATAATTGATATCGCATCTTCTCGATAGCACGTCTAAATTGGTGTCAGTTTGACACATATAGATTATTATTTCTGAAGATGCTTTCCCTGCGGTTGTCAAAGTAGCCGATCTGTCTGGTCTTCATTGGATTTAAGTGTATAAACCATGTCTGTCCTTGGAAGAGGGGGCATTACGACCCCACTTCATACCAAAATTTTCACCTCATCTCTGTGGATGTTATTTTGCGTCATTTTAAGGTTATTTACATAATCTCAGGTAAAAGATCATGGGTAAATTCAAAATGGTGACCAACAGATGTCCTCCGAATGTCACGTTTCCGGTCTATTATTTGCATTCTTCTTGTCTAAAATGACAATAAAGTAACTTATTTGCCAAAACTAATTATTCTCTGTCATATTAATTAGTATTTGAGAGAAACTCGAAAATTCTTCCCTTATTAGCATCCTCTCAATAACTTTCATGTAAATACATAGCTGTATAGTATACACCAGCACTACCATAGTGATTGTCATGAAATTGTAATGCTAAATCATTCTCTCCATAGATTGATTTGTGATATAACATTGTCCACGAGTCTTTAAAAATAATCATGTGATAAACATGACGGCCATTTACCAACCTGTACCATCTAGGTCATCCATACGAGGTAAAACAGACACTGGGAGCGTGCATATCCATTTTCAGTCTAATTTTGGCAACTATACGGGAAATCCCCGGAAGTGAACACCACGTGATGTCAACCAATCGGCTAAACTCTACCGACATAACCCGCCATTTTCGAGTCATGTGAGGTCCTACTTGCTCAAAATTACAGATCTACAACACCTCTTGGATGATACGGAAGTTATTCATATCCGTATTTTTTGTTTCAGAAGTGGTATGAAAAGCCTGTAATTTATCTGATTCCCCGAGCCTGTTCTCTGCCGGATGAAGACCGAACAGTATACGGTACGTATCAGATATCGCAATAAGGCAGACACACGATCCGCAAGCTATCTTATGTATGGCGAAGTTCATGCAAATGGGTCATGTACAGGATTCTGATTGGTCGAGCTCTTGAATGTGAATCGGTTTTCCTTCCGAAACCGCAATTCGCTTGCTCCTCATATAAACTTAGCGCTCCCTATTCGACCCTTCGCTGATCCATACACCATTCAGTTATTATGGTTGTCGAACTTCACTCGCTCCTGACCAAGCCCTCCTGATCCCATCCTGTTCCCGATCAGGATCCTAAAACTGTATTGTGATCTTGTGTTCCGTCACTTCCGGAACCTCCCTGAACCTGATCAATATCATTTGACGCCAAGTTCTATTTTTTCCTAATGTGGCACGAGCTAAAGTGAAATAAGACGTGGTGATTGGGTTGACTATTTACAGCCACACCTTCGGATCTATATTCCGAGCGATTTTAGAGGGTTTAGACGATGTTAAATGTCACGTTCGCATAGAAATATGTACGAGGTAATTTTATCTACGCCCTATGTTCCATTCTATTATTATGGTTATCGAACTTCACTCGCTCCTGACCAAGCCCTCCTGACCCATCCTGATCACGATGCGTACCCTGAAACTGTATCATGATCTTGTGTTCTGTCACTTCCGAAACCTCCCTGAACCTGAAACTGGTCATGATCATTTGACGCAAAGTTCTATTTTTCACTAATGTGGCACGAAAGTGAAATAAGACGAGGCGATTGGTTTGAATATTTACAACCACACCCTTCGGATCTATATTCCAGGCGATTTTAAAGGGTTGAGACGATATTAAATGTCACGTTTGCATCAAAATATATATAAGGTAATTTTATCTACGTAATGCCGTATATTCGAAGAAAACGTAAGCTGATATATTACGAACATATCAGAGCTATTCTGACCCTCCAGCCAATCAGTGACGATTTCAATTCCATTTGAACAAAGTCAACATATCACTGTCCAAGCTTATAGACATTCATAGTCATCTTTTCTCTCTCACTTGTAAAAATTGTAAAAATAAAAGCCATCAAAACTTTTTTTACGTGCTTTTGATATGCTTGGCCGGCCGTCTATAATAGGCATCATCAACTGTCGAAAATCTTTGCATTCTCTGGAGAATTTTACTCAAATGAATTTTTTCAGCGTGTACCTTTTTATGATCACCGCTGTTGCCTAGGTCTGAATTACTGCTATTTTAAGAGAAGATTTTTTATGAGAACTGCATCACTGCTCCTAGAACCTGATTTTCTGGTCCTCACGGTGATCTTAAATAGTTGAATGCCAGAAGCACAAAGAAAAACTCGTGGCTTTATCTGAGTAATATTCTCATGGCTCCTACACTGTAAATAGGCTAAACACTTTATAAACACTTGATGTGTCTCAAAATAAAACACTAGTGTCTCAAAATTAAACACTAGTGTTTAAAATCAAAACACTAGTGTTTTAGTGGCACGGAGAAAGTGTTTATCACAAATACAAAAACACTTTTTCTCAAAAGTGTTTTAATCGCAAACACTTCATAAACACATGAATCCTAAGTGTTTCGCTGTAAAACACTAGTGTTTTAATAGATCATAAGTGTTTTGAGAAAAGGGGAAAGGGGTATAACTTTGCTGAATTTTTTTTGGAAAAAGGGAATGTGTTGACGTGTAATGGTCTAGAACATTGTGTGTGTTGGCCATACATTTTCCACCCTTACAGCACTTTTGCGTACGGTAACATGACTTTCATAAACTGATTATACTGATCTCTACTGTTAAAATTTGATTATCCATATGTTTCCAATGTACTAATACCGCGTAACGATGTACGACTATGTTCATCATTCAGGCCGGCCCGCGCTGGAACTCTTCTGTGTTCGGAGGTAGTTTTTGGTCATTTGAACGAACAGCAGCCCGCCAAAATGCCTTGCAGACGGTTGATTGATGCAGTGGCAGTTGTCTTTATTTCACACGACTACATATTTCCTTGTGTACCTGAAACCATCCTCAGTGTGAGTACATTCAATCGTTATGATTCCGTTTAATATTCATGCAGTCGCCGAAACTGTATCTGTGTGTGGAGACAGAGACTGTAAATTCATGTGAACTGACATGTGAACAACATGCACCGTAGCCGTAGGCTAACGCGTGATCGTTTCTAATTTATTCGAAAGTTTGTTCGCATGATGAGTATTGACTCTAAATCTGATTATTGACATTACGAGATGTATAGTAGTGTATATGTATAGTTATATTTCTTATAGTTCTGCAGCCTTCATATGTAATTTTCGTAAAGTTGAAAGATCTTGCATCTGTGCTATTTTTAGCTTTCTTGCAGCAGGCTTCCTTCATCCCTGCCCGTTGCTGTCGGTCATATGCATAGCGTAGGAATATCGTTGTGTTTGCGTGCTAAAAGTGTGGCTCGGCCGTCCAGAACCGAAAGAAGTCCGGCCTTTTATGGCAGGGTTGATTGATTCATTCTAAAATGTGTAGAGTTAAACGTTTAATGTTGACAAGCATCAGTAGAGCTAAGTTTACATGTATTTTTGCATGTTTTCTGTTTTTCTTAAACTTTGAGATGTTTGAAACTTACATGAAATGTGGGCTTCTTAAATTCAGCTACTCTGTCATAATAACCTTCTGAAATAGTGGAATAATTTCTGTTTCGTAACTGAGGTGTATTTCATTTTGTATTTTGTAGCTTTCTACCCATTTCATCGGAAAGAGTGCCGAGATTAAAGCAGTATTACCATTACGTTCCGGCGTTGTGTCCTATACCTGCTAGTACTCTTGGGTTATCTCTATTGTTAACTCTTCGACGCAGCATAGGAACTGAAGAAAGTCAGTATAGTAAAAACACTGACTGACAGCTGTATCGTCTCCATCTAGGAACATCAGCGATGAAATACAAAGATGTCATATTTGGATTCAAGAGGAACCCAACTCTGCAATTCTGGCTCCGGGCTCAGTTGCCCAGCAATCCATAAAGTCTTAAAAAGTCGAGTGGAGCTCACACCTTGGAACACCCCGTCTCCTCATCAGTTTTGGCAATGAAAGAGCCAAAGCAGAGACAGCCCATGCTAAAGCTGAATATGCTTTAGAGGAAGCAGGATTACGCAAACAGCATGCAACATTCCAAGAAACGAAAAGTTGACCGTGCCTGAAAATACATGCAACAAAGCAGAAGTAGACTGCGGATCTGCATTGCCTTGAGCAGCAAGTGGAAGCTGCGCCTAATCGCAGAAGCCGAGATACAGGCGTTACCAGCAATCTGTGAGGACACTGGATGCTATTGGCAGACAAATTCTGTGATATCCGTACCGATTGAGAATGCTATGAAGCCTAGCCTGTCGTCACCTCGCTGAGAACTCCCCAACATGTCACGCACATGATGACGTGCAGCAAACACAATTGCAATTCGTAGCGTGACGGTCCAAATTAAATTATGTTTGAAGAACAGCCAATTAACAAATTAGTTACACTTATTACATTCATGTTGTGAAACGATCTACGATATTTTGAAATACTGTGGAAACTGAACAGACTGAGGAGGTGCTCAAGCTCTGTTGCGTTTTTGGAACTATATCAGGTTAACATATACAGCTTTTAAGGCTGTGATTCACCTGAGCCAGCCCTTTTTTTATGAGAATGAAACAAAGAATAGAAATTTTGAGATAGATTTGATAATGAATCTTTTGAATTATCAATTATTGTGTTCATTATTTACCTGGCAATTTAATTACCGTAAGTGAAAGTTATGACACTCGTTGAGTAAGTTTCACATGTTGCTGCTAAAACTCACAACATATCAAACTTAATTTGTGTCATAACTTTCATATTGAAAATAGCCACTCGTGTAAGATCCTTCATGAATAGCCCTCACACTTACATAATAACCAAAGACGTAATTATAATGTGATTGAACTATTAGTGCTTAGATTTTTCAGCATAATTTTATTGGTATTTCTTGATTCAAATGTATTTTATGATGACATGTTTCATAGGAGATTATATACTGCAGTTAAACTAGTCCTGTAGTCCATATTAATTTTTTTCAGTTGCTTTAACAGTTGGTGGCTACATCTATGTGAAAGTAATGCAGCAAGTCGGATGATAAACCAGGCTTTATGTGACTTACTCAGTTTGAATGGGATAAGATTGCAGGCTAAATTGGATTATGGGCATTGAAATGAGATAAAAATATGACTGGTATTGGAAAACCTGAATGTCCATGCTGAAAAGTACACCTTCTGCTTGAAAGGGTTATTTATATGACAGCACATGGACTCATTATTGGGGTAAAACAAATCCTGATAAAGTGCCATGTCTACCATTTACCATGCATTTCTCATCTGGGATTTCCAGAAGGCCTACCCGTTTGTGGGATTGGCGGTACAATTGCCAGCAAGAACATTCATGTTTACCCCACATGTTATCATATCTGATACCAGTCACAAGAGTATCTCATCTTAATGCACATAATCCGGTTTAACCTGTAATCTTACCCCATTTAAACAGACAGTCACTCAAGCCTGGTTTTGTATCTGATTTGCTGCATTTCTTTTCACATAGATTGGAGGGCCTGATGATTTCATATGTGAAATATGTTTAAGCATATGCATACCCACTGTAAGCATGTTTTATTGTAGTGATATTGTTCCTTTGTCGAGAAAGTTTTATAATAAATTTTAACAATTGAAAACTGTTTTCCTTTCTCTTTGTTTCTGCAGTCTCCAGTATTCAGAAGTGCTTTGATTAAACACTTTTCAAAAAGTGTTTTGATTATAAACACTTACTCGATTGTAGACACTTTATAAACACTGAAAGTGTTTTTAAAGTGGGGACAAGCCAATAAACACTAAAAGTATTTTATTTTAAAGCACTTTTAAAACACTTAAAGTGTTTTAAGACGAAACACTTAAAGTGTTTTAAAATTAAAAACACTTTAAGTGTTTTATCTTGTATGTCAAGAAGTGTCTTGTTGTAAAACACTAGTGTTTAAACACTTTAAGTGTTTTATCTTATATCTCAAACAGTGTCTTGTTGTAAAACACTAGTGTTTAATTTAAAAACACTTTATGTGTTTTATTACAAGTGGGGACAAAAATGTGTTTATAAAGTGTCTTGTTTTAAAACACTACGATTTACAGTGTGTTTAAATCGGCTGAGATAAGAACTTTTCCTAAAGAAGGCTTACTGGCTAGTATGATTGCTGTATTTCACATAAACATTCTGCTTTTTCCGTCGTGAAGGTTCTTTTCGGAATTGAGTGAGCTATACTTTGGTATATGATTTATTGATCTAAACTTTAAATCGGCTGAGATAAGAACTTTTCCTAAAGACGGCTTCTTGGCTAGGATGATTGCTGTATTTCACATAAACATTCTGCTTTTTCCGTCGTGAAGGTTCTTCTCGGAATAGAGTGGGCTATAATTTGGTATATCATTTATTGATCTAAAGTTTAAATCGGATGAGATAAGAACTTTTCCTGAAGAAGGCTTATTGGCTAGGATGATTGCTGTATTTCACATAAACATTCTGCTTTTTCCGTCGTGAAGGTCCTTTTCGGAATAGAGCGAGCTTTATTTTGGTATATGATTTATTAATCTAAAGTTAAAATCGGGTGAGATAAGAACTTTTCCTAAAGAAGGCTTACTGGCTAGGATGATTGCTGTATTTCCCATAAACATTCTGCTTTTTCCGTCGTGAAGGTTCTTCTCGGAATAGAGTGGGCTATAATTTGGTATATCATTTATTGATCTAAAGTTTAAATCGGATGAGATAAGAACTTTTCCTGAAGAAGGCTTATTGGCTAGGATGATTGCTGTATTTCACATAAACATTCTGCTTTTTCCGTCGTGAAGGTCCTTTTCGGAATAGAGTGAGCTTTATTTTGGTATATGATTTATTAATCTAAAGTTAAAATCGGGTGAGATAAGAACTTTTCCTAAAGAAGGCTTACTGGCTAGGATGGTTGCTGTATTTCCCATAAACATTCTGCTTTTTCCGTCGTGAAGGTCCTTTTCGGAATAGAGTGAACTTTATTTTGATATATGATTTATTAATCTAAAGTTTAAATCGGCTGAGATAAGAACTTTTCCTAAAGAAGGCTTACTGGCTAGGATGATTGCTGTATTTCACATAAACATTCTGCTTTTTTCGCCGTGAAGGTAACTTTTGGTATATAGTTGATCATTGTAAAGTTTAAATCGGCTGAGATACCAACTTTTCCTATACACACGGCTTCTCCCTCATTCATTATTCACATACTGAAGATTAAAACCCTGCTATCGTATGCTCCAGAGTGTGCCATTTTCATGAGCTACCTGCAACAGTTTGCGAGATATTGTCATTTCCGCAATCGATTTCCTGTATGTCCGTGCTCATTTTAAAAATTCTGAAAACGGGGAAAGTCACGGATCCGTGACTCAATACTGCACGTTCCCCACTTTCAGTTATTTACTACTTCATCCTTAATTAGGTTCATAGCGGCCTTACGGCTTATATTCATCAATGTAACTCTTGTAAATAATACAAGCATTGACTTGAAGCTAGACAGCAGTTGTGTACATCTGGATCTGGAAAGCGGGAGAGCCACAGAAATGTCTTAGTGGCGCCTTTTTTCCGGATTAAGGTGAACCCGACAAAGAACTGAACTCAGAAAATAAAAGTTTCCACACACACCAGATATACCGATAACGAGGATAAAGTATATACGATATTGTCGCTTTATGGATGATTGCTGTATTTCACATGAACATTCTGCTTTTTCCGTCGTGAAGGTTCTTTTCGGCATAGAGTGGGCTATACTTTGGTATATGATTTATTGATCTAAAGTTTAAATCGGCTGAGATAAGAACTTTTCCTGAAGAAGGCTTATTGGCTAGGTTGATTGCTGTATTTCACATAAACATTCTGCTTTTTTCGCCGTGAAGGTAACTTTTGATATATAGTTTATCATTGTAAAGTTTAAATCGGCTGAGATACCAACTTTTCCTACACAAGGCTTCTCCCTCATTCATTATTCACATTATGAAGATTAAAACCCTGCTATCGTATGCTCCAGAGTGTGCCATTTTCATTCCTGGAAGACTTGTTGAGCTACCTGCAACAGTTTGCGAGATATTGTCAATTCCGCAATCAATTTCCTGTATGTCCGTGCTCATTTTAAAAATTCTGAAAACGGGGAAAGTCACGGATCCGTGACTCAATACTGCACGTTCCCCACTTTCAGCTATTTACTACTTCATTCTTAATTCGGTTCATAGCGGCCTTACGGCTTATATTCATCAATGTAACTCTGGTAAATAATACAAGCATTGACTTGAAGCTAGACAGCAGTTGTGTACATCTGGAAAAAGCGGGAGAGCCACAGAAATGTCTTTGTGGCGCCTTTTTTTCCGGATTAAGGTGAACCCGACAAAGAAGTGAACTCAGAAAATAAAAGTTTCCACACACACCAGATATACCGATAATGAGGATAAAGTATACGATATTGTCGCTTTATGTACATTTTCAAAATGTCTGAAACCGGGGACGGTCACGGATCCGTGACTCAATACTGCACGTTCCCCACTTTCAGATATTTTTTACTGCATTCTCAGAAAGGCTCATATTTTCCATTGTTATATTTACATATTAAAAACTAATAACATTATATCGTATGCTCCAGATTAGATACTGAAAGAATTGTTGAGCTATCTGCAATAGTCCTCGAGATATGACTAATTCCGCGCTCAGTTTAGTTTCTATCGGCGCGGATTCGAGTGAATCTGACATATGCGTGGCACACCCAAGTTTTCTCCCATATTTATTATTCACATACACTGTAAATAGGCTAAACACTTTATAAACACTTGATGTGTCTCAAAATAAAACACTAGTGTCTCAAAATTAAACACTAGTGTTTAAAATCAAAACACTAGTGTTTTAGTGGCACGGAGAAAGTTTTTATCACAAATACAAAAACACTGTTTCTCAAAAGTGTTTTAATCGCAAACACTTCATAAACACATGAAACCTAAGTGTTTCGCTGTAAAACACTAGTGTTTTAATAGATCATAAGTGTTTTGAGAAAAGGGGAAAGGGGTATAACTTTGCTGAATTTTTTTTGGAAAAAGGGAATGTGTTGACGTGTATGGTCTAGAACATTGTGTGTATTGGCCATACATTTTCCACCCTTACAGCACTTTTGTGTACGGTAACATGACTTTCATAAAGTGATTATACTGATCTCTACTGTTAAAATTTGATTATCCATATGTTGTCCAATGTACTAATACCGCGTAACGATGTACGACTATGTTCATCATTCAGGCCGGCCCGCGCTGGAACTCTTCTGTGTTCGGAGGTAGTTTTTGGTCATTCGAACGAACAGCAGCCCGCCAAAATGCGTTGCAGACGGTTGATTGATGCAGTGGCAGTTATCTTTATTTCACACGACTACATATTTCCTTGTGTACCTGAAACCATCGACAGTGTGAGTACATTCAATCTAATTCCGTTTAATATTCATGCAGTCGCCGAAACTGTATCTGTGTGTGGAGAGACTGTAAATTCATGTGAACTGACATGTGTACAACATGCACCGTATAACGCGTGATCGTTTCTAATTTATTCGAAAGTTTGTTCGCATGATGAGTATTGACTCTAAATCTGATTATTGACATTTACGAGATGTATAGTAGTGTATATGTATAGTTAATTTCTTATAGTTCTGCAGCTTTCATATGTAATTTTCGTAAAGTTGAAAGATCTTGCATCTGTGCTATTTTTAGCTTTCTTGCAGCAGGCTTCCTTCATCCCTGCCAGTTGCTGTTGGTCATATGCATAGCGTAGGAATATCGTTGTGTTTGCGTGCTAAAAGTGTGGCTCGGCCGTCCAGAACCGAAAGAAGTCCGGGCTTTTATGGCAGGGTTGATTGATTCATTCTAAAATTTGTAGAGTTTTACGTTTAATGTTGACAAGCATCAGTAGAGCTAAGTTTACATGTATTTTTGCATGTTTTCTGTTTTTCTTAAACTTTAAGATGTTTGAAACTTACATGAAATGTTGCCTTCTTAAATTCAGCTACTCTGTCATAATAACCTTCTGAAATAGCGGAATAATTTCTGTTTCGTAACTGAGGTGTATTTCATTTTGTATTTTGTAGCTTTCTACCCATTTCATCGGAAAGAGTGCAGAGATTGAAGCAGTATTACCATTACGTTCCGGCGTTGTGTCCTATACCTGCTAGTACTCTTGGGTTATCTCTATTGTTAACTCATAGCATAGAAACTGAAGAAAGTCAGTATAGTAAAAACACTGACTGACAGCTGTATCGTCCCCATCTAGGAACTTCAGCGATGAAATACAAAGATGTCATATTTGGATTCGATCAAAACGAGTCGTTGAGAACTGTGACGTGGTTCAAGAGGAACCCAACTCTGCAATTCTGGCTCCGGGCTCAGTTGCCCAGCAATCCATAAAGTCTTAAGAAGTCGAGTTGAGCTCACACCTTGGAACACCCCGTCTCCTCATCAGTTTTGGCAATGAAAGAGCCAAAGCAGAGACAGCCCATGCTAAAGCTGAATATGCTTTAGAGGAAGCAGGATTATGCAAACAGCATGCAACATTCCAAGAAACAGAAAGTTGAACGTGCCTGAAAATACATGCAACAAAGCAGAAGTAGACTGCGGATCTGCATTGCCTTGAGCAGCAAGTGGAAGCTGCGCCATCGCAGAAGCCGAGATAGAGGCGTTACCAGCAATCTGTGAGGACACTGGATGCTATTGGCAGAAAATTCTGTGATATCCGTACCGATTGAGAATGCTATGAAGCCTAGCCTGTCATCACCTCGCTGAGAACTCCCCAACATGTCACGCGCATGATGACGTGCAGCAAACACAATTGCAATTCGTAGCGTGACGGTCCAAATTAAATAATGTTTGAAGAACAGCCAATTAACACTTAGTTACACTTATTACATTCATGTTGTGAAATGATCTACGATATTTTGAAATACTGTGGAAGCCGAACAGACTAAGGAGGTACTCGAGCTCTGTTGCGTTTTTGGAACTATATCAGGTTAACATATACAGCTTTTAAGGCTGTGATTCACCTGAGCCAGGCCTTTTTTTTACGAGAATGAAACAAAGAATAGAAATTTTGAGATAGATTTGATAATGAAATCTTTTGAATTATTGTGTTCATTATTTACCTAAAAATAGTTAGGTGATGAATAGAATTTTACACTCCTGGCAATTTAATTAAGTGAAAGTTATGACACTCATTGAGTAAGTTTCACATGTTGCTGCTAAAACCCACAACATATCAAACTTAATTTGTGTCATAACTTTCATATTGAAAATAGCCACTCGTGTAAGATCCTTTATGTATAGCCCTCACACTTCAACCAAAGACGTAATTATAATGTGATTGAACTATTAGTGCTTGGATTTTTCAGCATAATTTTATTGGTATTTCTTGATTCAAATGTATTTTATGATGACATGTTTTATAGGAGATTATATACTGCAGTTAAACTAGTCCATATTAATTTTTTTCAGTTGTTTTAACAGTTGGTGGCAACATCTATGTGAAAGTAAAGCAGCAAGTCGGATGTTAAACCAGGCTTTATGTGACTTAGTCAGTTTGAATGGGATAAGATTGCAGGCTAAATTGGATTATGGGCATTAAAATGAGATAAAAATATGACTGGTATTGGAAAACCTGAATGTCCATGCTGAAAAGTACACCTTCTGCTTGAAAGGGTTATTTATATGACAGCGCATGGACTCATTATTGGGGTAAAACAAATCCTGATAAAGTGCAATGTCGACCATTTACCATGCATTTCTCATCTGGGATTTCCAGAAGGCCTACTCCTTTGTGGGATTGGCAGTACAATTGCCAGCAAGAGCATTCATGTTTACCCCACATGTTATCATATCTGATACCAGTCACAAGAGTATCTCATCTTAATGCACATAATCCGGTTTAACCTGAAATCTTATCACATTTAAACAGACAGTCACTCAAGCCTGGTTTTGTATCTGATTTGCTGTATTTCTTTTCACATAGATTGGAGGGCCTGATGATTTTATATGTGAAATATGTTTAAGCATATGCATGCCCACTGTAAGCATGTTTTATTGTTGTGATATTGTTCCTTTGCCGAGAATGTTTTATAATAAATTTTAACAATTGAAAACTGTTTTCTTTTCTCTTTGTTTCAGCAGTCTCCAGTATTCAGAAGTGCTTTGATTAAACACTTTTCAAAAGTGTTTTGATTATAAACACTTATTCGATTGTAGACACTTTATAAACACTGAAAGTGTTTTTAAAGTGGGGACAAGCCAATAAACACTAAAAGTGTTTTATTTTAAAACACTTTTAAAACACTTAGTGTTTTAAGACGAAACACTTAAAGTGTTTTAAAATTGAAAACACTTTAAGTGTTTTATCTTGTATCTCAAAAAGTGTCTTCTTGTAAAACACAAGTGTTTAAACACTTTAAGTGTTTTATCTTATATCTCAAACAGTGTCTTGTTGTAAAACACTAGTGTTTAATTTAAAAACACTTTATGTGTTTTATTACAAGTGGGGACAAAAATGTGTTTATAAAGTGTCTTGTTTTAAAACACTACGATTTACAGTGTATTGAACATTAAAAGCATGCTATCTTATGGTCCAGAGTGTGTACTTTTTGATTCTGAAAGAATTTTTGAGATACCTGCAAAAACTCTCGAGGTATGACTCATTCCGCCATCAATTCCCTTTAAATTAGCAGGGATTCAAGTGAATATGAGTAAAGCATGGTGCCCCAAAGTGTTCGCCCACATTCATTATTCACATACTGAAGATTAATAACCTGCTATCGTATGCTCCAGAGTGTGCAATTTTCATTCCTGAAAGACTTATTGTGCTACCTGCAACAGTTTGCGAGATATTGTCAATTCTGCAATCAATTTCCTGTTTGTCCGTGCGCATTTTAAGAATGTCTGAAAACGGGGAAAGTCACGGATCCGTGACTCAATACTGCACGTTCCCCACTTTCAGCTATTTCCTACTTCATTCTTAATTAGGTTCATAACGGCCTTACGGCTTATATTTATCAATGTAATTCTTGTAAATAATACAAGCATTGACTTGACGCTAGACAGCAGTTGCGTATATCTGGAAAAAGCGGGAGAGCCACAGAAATGTCTTTGTGGCGCATTTTCTTCGAATTAAGGTGAATCCGGCAAAGAATTGAACTCAGAAAATAAAAGAAGTTTCCACACACACACTATATATACCGATAACGGGGATAAAGTATACGATATTGTCGCTTTCTGTACATTTTTAAAAATGTCTGAAACCGGGGAAGGTCACGGATCCGTGACTCAATACTGCACGTTCCCCACTTTCAGGTATTTTCCACTGCATTCCCAGAAAGACTCATAACAGCCTTCAGGCTCATATTTTCCATTGTTATATTAAAATATTAAAGACTAATAACATGCTCTCGTATCCAGATTAGATACTGAAAGCTTTGTTGAGCTATCTGCAATAGTTCTCGAGATATGACTAATTCCGTGCTTAATTTACTTTATATCTGCGCGGATTCGAATGAATCTGACATGGCACACCCAAATTTTCTTGCACATTTATTATTCACAT
>JAVTVY010038624.1:0-16928 GCA_036873755.1 Hanleya hanleyi | reverse complement strand
TACGTTTCTGACGCGTGCGTCTGTCCAAACACGGATGCTTCCTCATGTGTCCAAAATATGTTTACACGTGAAACTTTATCGTATCCGGTAGATGAAGTTTACCGACATGGGTCAGATTGATGATCATGTTAAACTTAACTGCCTCACTGTAAATTCTCCATTCCTTATTGGCGAATTTTGCATCCTGAAGCTTCAACAGTACAATGTAACTGATCTGCGCGTTTGACCATGTTGACTGCTGGCAGATGTTTTTTTTCATTCGAAATATGATATGATGTAAAGAAGACGTTACGATAAGATATGCGCCTCACTCGACGTATTCAAAATTAAGGTTTGTCCATTTTAATTAGTCGTCTACTCTGGGGCTTATCAAAAATTAATAGTTAACTCTACATAAATTTTCTTTTTTGCAGCTTGTAGAACACAGTGAACTCTACATAATGAGTATCATTTCTCCGTGATATCGATAATATATCACCCTTGAAGTAACTTTATAATTCTCTCCATATAAAACTCCACACAGTTGTTTCGTGTACCGGGCCTCAATTACATAGGGAGACGTCATAATGTATTCATGCGCACTGGCACAAAGGTCATTGATGCCGAATACAGTAATAACAGGCGGTCCGTGGGAGTGTCGCTTATATCCCATGCCCAGTGAAATTGCCGAATGATAAACCGCACACACCTCTATGACCGTACACGGCATTGTTAACCTTCGTGCTGGACAACAGGAATGCATTATGACGTCTCCCTATGTAATTGAGTCTCGGTGCATGAAACAACTGTACCGTAGTTTTATATGGAGAGAATTACAAAGTTATTTCAAGCGTGATATATTATCGATATCACGGAGAAATGGTAGTCATTTTGTATGGATCAGTTTGTTCTACACGATGCAAAAAAAAAGAAAATTTATGCAGAGTTTACTGCTGATTATTGACAAGCTTCAAAGTAGATGACTAATTAAAATGGACAGACTATAGTGGGGAAATCAGCTATTTCCAGTTGATGAACGGAATGATGAAGTTGAGTATTTTGGAAAAACCGCTGAAAAGATAATGACATTGTATGTGAATGCATTTAGTTCCTGCAATTGTGTAAATATTGAAGACTGAGTGTTCAAACATGAAACCCAACAATTTCGTGAAAAACTTACCATTAGGCTGTGTTACGTTGGGTCAGATTGAATTATACTCAGTATGGAATAAGCTCCAACAACGAAAAGAAAAATACCAATATTGGTAGGGGTGACTCAGCCAAATAGCTGACAATGAACACAGTCAGAAAAAAGGTGATAAGTATCACCCAAACAAGGTGATGAAACCATCACCCCTTTCATCCATCACCCGTTTTAGGTGACGATCATCACCATTTTAACGTGATGACCATTGCCTTTTTTTAGGTGATGAATGTATTATTGCCACTCGAGTGCCATCAACTTTTTTGGGTGATGGGGCAGTTTCATCGCCCTTTCAGGGTGACGACCATCACCCTTTTTTGGTGATGGATCTAGTATTACCACTCAATGACCATCACCGTTTTAGGGTGATAGACACTTTTGATCGCCTTTAATATGTGATAGTTGTCACCCTTTTTAGGTGATGGATCTAGTATTACCACATGATGGTCATCACCTTTTTAAGGTGATGGGTCAGTTTCATCACCGTTTTCAGGTGATGGCCATTACCCTTTTTAGGTGATGGCTCTAGTATTATCACTTGATGGTCATCACCTTTTTAGGGTGATGGGCCCTTGTGATCACCTTTTATAGGGAATGGCCTGCAGGTTGAAGCTGAGCAACGAGCAGATTTTTCGAGCCCTATTCTGTATACTATTCAACCTATAGTATGCAACACTATCAACTTGAAATGTCCAACATTTTCATAACAAATAACATGGATAACCAATTAAAAAAGAGGCATATATTTTATTGCGTTAACTTTCTCGTCAGTCATATAAGCTTATATTCCAAGAATGCAGAGGGACTAACATAAAATCAATGATACACAGCCGGTTTGATGTCCCACTGCATAAGGTGGAAAGTATATGAAATTTCAAGTTGGCACCAAGTCGTACCACATATGGACGGGTGTTACTGAAACAGTCCCAGGGGATCAGGATGTATTTATTCCATTGGAGTCACGTGATCCTTTAAGGATGAACTACTTGTTTGGCTGGGTTGTCCTTTTCTCATGTTTATTGCTGGAAACGTAATGTCAATTCGGGTCCCACATGGCCCCTCCTGATGACAAAAAAAGATCACAAGTGACATCTTGTTGCATGGTATCTACATACCAATCCTGGAAAGAATCCATTGAACATGCTGACCTTTTCTAATTTCAAAACCTTGAAACTGAAAGATGGATAAACTGATCAACGAGTAGATAACGAACAGGATGGTCCACGTCCCTCTCAAGTCCCTTCAAGCATGGAGTAACATGAATGTCACATGTGACAGTATGAAAGAAATTATTCTTCAGTTCATTATTGATCCAACTGGTTATGATAGCACTTGTGCTCTCGGTTGGGTTGGGCATTGATAGCATCCCAGTCTCTGATTGACAGTCACCTACATAAGGTACAAACCACATCTAATTAGCATTGATGTGTGGTAAAGCACAACATTAATTTATTCATAAATTTGATCAAATGATGACCATGACCAAATTTTTCCATATGAACGGTGTTCATTTAACTGTTGAAGGAAATAAATGATAAAATAAACAAAACACAAAAATGATAATTTCATTAAATGGTAGACCATTACCCCCCACGGGTACTATATGGATGTGTCCCATGACTATGTTTAGCAAGCCCAGAAAATTTAGACAAGCAAATGGACAAGACTTTGCCCAGCTCAAATAATAACTTTAACAGGACAGACATCAGACAGAGAGAAGAATGGAGTTATGCCTCAATGCACCTGATAGTGCTATCAGCACATATCTATTGTTAAAAGGATTAACTTCAATGTTGTGCAAGTCCAAGATTATTTATCTGGGTTACAGAAATTAGAATGAAGAATAAAAATATATCAGACCACTTGACATCTACACATTTTTTGTTCTACACTTTCTCAAAACATTGATAGCACCATTGTTTGAAATGGAAAGAATGGTATGGTACCTTGTATCATATTGAATAAAAGCTATTTCCACCTGGTTCAAGAGGGGTCATCTCTAGGTTTAGAAGTGTGTTGCCATACTGTTTCTCCAGAAAATACAACCTTGTGATTTTTTCCATCATAATTATTCGTGAAGACTGCAGTACCAACAGAGACCTGTTTTGCCATACATAGCCACCTTAAAAGACAATATAAAAGGTATAATAAAACGTTTCACCAGAAGGCAATATAAATCTGTTACTGGGAACATATTTGAAACAACTTTGAAACTCTAAAGCCAACATGTACATTAAGTTAAGGGGCTGGCCCTGAAACGAGTCCGATAAATAACAAAAACACAATTCCACAGAACGTCACTTTAGATGTTTTTGTTGTTTTTTTTTCTTCAAAATAAGCTACAAATAACTGGTTTGGCACCCCTTTTCCCACAACTTGTGGGACATTCCACCTCTTAGAAATGAACAGGATATCACAATGGGTTTTTTCTCAGACATGCAGTGATTGTAACATTTCCTCACCTCCAGGTGTAACTTCCTTTCCTTGTAGGAGAGAATAACTGGTATTCACATGAGGTCCACAAGTCACTCTAATCCATTATCTTGTTACCACTTCACACAATGAGTGGGGTCCAGTACTTGCTTGTTCCTACAGATCATTGAAATACAAACACAATTATTTATATTAGACAAAACTCAATCAGGGCAGTATACATTCTGTAGCAAATTATTGTTACTGCATGGACTGGTTAGGGATACTCTCCAAAATGGGAAGTACTCTCGCTGAACAACAACAGACAATAACCAATCAGCTGTTCCATCAACTTTTAATCACTGGAGTAAAAATTCAATGCTACGTGGTCTGGTGCCAATTTTATTTAATAAATTGATTCTGTATGTCGAAAAGTTCTTACACTTTAGTACAGTGTATTTTGTGAACTAACTGTCCTCCGATAATTACTGGAGGTTACATTTTTATTTTATTTTCTATTTTTATTCATGGCAATTTATCTGTATTTCCTAAAGTTAATCTTATGAAAGTCAGTTACGGGTGGGAACAGCTCGCTGTGAAGCTGAGTTGTCTGAGCCAGCAATATCGCATATTTACATATAATCGACTTTGAATTAAATAAACCCTATTTAACATGGCATCTCATTTCCTCGACGCCATGGCCCTAGTATATAGTTTCCTCGTTTGGAGTTTTTATGGGGGCTTTTCAAATGGTTCTGGCTTTCATGTCAACCGCTGGATAGAATTCAGTCCATTTAAAGATATTAGAACTGTGGGAGCAAGTTGTTAGACGTATGCATAGATCAGCCATGTGAGAACAAGATTCATCAGACATGTGCATATATTCCCTCATGGCATAGAGGACACAAGTCACCACACAGTGTACATTTACCAACCTTGATTGAAAGACCACTTGTTTTCCAAGTAAACATTATTCTATCTTCATTGAAGACTTGAAATATCTTTGAACATAAAGCCTGTAATATAAATATGGCTATTAATATATTGTCTAATGTCTATATCGATTCAGGGGAAAAACATCAATTATAACGAACGAAGTTCGGGACCGCGAAGCGGTCCCTAACGGAGTTCGTTAAATAGGTAACATACATGCATTACGTGAGACAAAATACAGATACAGAACTTAATCACAAACCCAGTGTAAATCCATGTAAAGACAGGCAATCACCGAAGTCTATCATGTTCAGATTTCATCGTTTGCGTGGGCGTATTTTGCGGGGGCTGCCATATTGGATTTGAGGCAGTGTGGGTAATAGCTAAAATTAGAACAGTATCGAAATTTAATCTAAAAATATTTGCTATAGATTTGAAACAAAAAAAGGATAATATGCTAATAAATTCAAGGATGAATTCCCTTCCGATTCCATTCCGACTGATAGAATATTTGGCGAAAACGACCGAGTGTCGTCTGCACTTCCCGCACGCAAATGTTTGCAGAGTGCGGTCAGACCTCTTTTTCGCGAAAATGGCACTTCACATCAGTGCAGAAATTTCATAAAATTTAGTTCTACGGCAAGAAAAAGCTGTATAACGTGTCCATCTATAACAAGCTTATTTATTAGGCTTTGAAGATCTGATGTTTCGTAAAGAGATAATCGGTTGTTCATTTAAAAAATAAACATTTGCCACGGAATTGCGACCTTACGCCGTAGCAAAATCAAGCCATTGAAGTTCTGTCGCTGACGTCCGCGTGATAAATTAGGTCATCCAAAGTTCGCAAAGAAAAGGGGGTCACAACAAGCTGATTATCAATAGGGGATTTTAATTATAACAGGCAAGAAATCATTTCCAATTAAACGGTGACACTGCGATTGTCTGAACCGTCAGATATCATCCATTCACTTCAGATTATGGCCTAGATCTAGACATTAATAGGTACGGACAACCAAGATGCAAGTAAAGTTCATAAAACAAACACATTCATCAAGCTATAGTTTATTGCAGATTTTATTGTGTTTAGATCTGTACACTTCTGAGGGATCAATTCATGAATAGCTCTGAAGTCAAACAGCAAAATTTTACCAAGAACTCAAACAACTTATAAAACGAAATTTTAGAAAGTCAGATTCTACATATTTAGACATGCATCCCCCCCCGACCTCATATTTAGACATGCATTCCCCCCTCCCCCCCCCCTTCCTATATATGTTTGTACTATGAGTTCGTACAAATGTTTAACAAAATTGAAATATTGACAAAAACAAATTGGAGCATTTCTCTATTATTATTCATTATTTTCTATAATTCGCCATGATAAAACAATAGCTACGGTACCGGTAGTATACATCCTATACGTTAACAACTATTACGTAGTCATAAATAAATAAATATTTTGATCCATACGATAGAATAGAATAGATGTTTATTTGCTAATTACATGAATGAAAAAAAAGCATCTACATGAGGCGAACAATCAATAATGTAACATACACTTGCGAAATTCAATTGAATTCTTTATTAGCACAGATATGCTGAGATGAATTATGCATGTCAAAATAGTGCCCTGATATCTATTACAAGATTTTACTAAATCATACAAATCTTGTTAAAAGTATCTTAAAATATTTCAGTGTGTTACACATTTGTAGTTATAGTACAAACAAAAAAGGGGGGGAGGGGGAGTGGGGAATGTCCACAGAGGGAAATGTTTGAAGGAGGAAATATCTAGGGAAATCAGGGCTTCTTGTTTAGCGTGAGTGATAGCTCACCTGCACGCAAACACTCGCGTAAATTCATGTCACGAGAGTGATTTTTAGCTCACGTAAACTGTCACATTTTATATTGTATTATATTGCAATCACTCACCTGACTTTTAAATATCCCTCTCCTACATATTTTGACGCGAGCTATTTTTAGCTCACACACTAATTCTAAACACGAAGCCCTGGAAATGTCTACAGGGGTAAATGTCCTCAGGGTGGAATGTCCTGGCTTCATAAGCTATCAAGCTTGTTTTTCATTTGTTTACAATAATTTGATTATATATAACTATAAACATCGCAATATTTTTGTCCATTATATGGTAATATCTCTCTTCGAACAGTTTGGCATTCTTAATTTTTCATTCAAGGATAAAATTAAAATAATTCTATCAGTTTAATTCCTTAAATTAATTTATAATGAAGAAGCATCCCAATATTTTGTGGTTTATATATTCGATCAACATACTTTATCCCAGATCCTATTCAGAGTATCAATTCTGATCGACTGTATTTGATTATACTGAAAATAATTCATATTTTTGGGACCTTGAAATGTGTGAAACATATACTATGGTATAGGCAGTCTGCTATGTCAGATAAAGAACAATACGTTTCCCGATTGATCAAATATTCAACGCATCATCCACAACCACAGCAATTCCAAACTTTTGGGTTGCCAGTATTTCATCAGAAATCACCAAGCCACAAACGACCAGGAAAATGAAAAGAACTCGCACTAGGCTGCGCCTATGTATATAATTTTCAATGTCCCTTCTAAGCTTCCGTAATATAACAGTGACTATATAGACCTATATGGTTTGCGAAAAAAAAAATGATACGAAAAAGGCAAAGTCAGAAGCGAACAAAAGAAGTATACTTCGTTCGTTTCTAGGCTTTGCCTATTTCATATTATTTATTTTGCTGACATAATTCGATTGAATGTAACTTCCAGTCCTATACCTTCAACACGATTGCAAATTTTCTCTGAAATCATGAAATTACTAAATCGCTGTAGGGTCAGTGTGACCCCAGTTTCCAACACGGACTTCGTTTTATCGATTTTGGCTTACTGAGCGGTGATAAATCCGTGCGAAGTTGATTTATTTATCGATAAATCACTTACCTATAGTAGAATTATGTCTCCCAAGCACCCGCTATACTCTTAATCTGCTGATTTAGTAGAGTTTTTCTCTGCTTCATACCTGTCTCAATTCGTCGGCCATGTTTACAAATGGATCGAATGACAGCGCCCTCTATAGTCACACACGATGTAGCGAAGGGAGATAACTCCGTTTGCCAGAGTTCAGAGTTCTAGTTTATTGCACAATGTGGCATTTGCGTACACTTCGCCATCCATAAGAAGGCTTGCGAATCGTGTGTCTCCATTATCGCGGAGCGATATCCTTCATCCGGCGGAGAACAGACTCGAAAGGTTTTCATACATACCTCGGAAACAGATATTGCCTGGGCTTACAAAATATATATGTATGAATAACTTTCGTATCATCCAAGAGGTGTGGTAGATCTGTAAATTTGAACAAGTAGATCATCACATGACTCGAAAATGGCGGGTTACGTTGGGGTTACGTCGGTAGACTTTAGCGGATTGGCTGACGAAGTCACGTGGTATTGATTTATGGAAATTCCCTCTAGCAGTTGCCGAAAGTAGTCTGAAATGGATACACACGATCCCAGGGTCAGTCTTACCGCGTATAGATGACCGAAATGGTTACAGGTTGCACAATTCTCTTAGACAAGGGTATCCCAGCAGCCTTTGCGGCGCTCCCTGACAACTACCGCGTGGGCTAAAGAAAAGCATAGCGACGTATTCACTTAGCCCAGGCAGACCGCGCTTCTCGCCGTTAAATCGTATTTCCTCGACGTTTGCGGCTGGTAATCGTTTGGAATCGATAAGATATTATTAATAAGGTAACATTTAACAGCTGAAAGGATCAATTGTGTGGTAAAGACTCCAGGAAAGAGTAATAAACAGCTCTAAATAACCCACAACAGTGAGCTACAGGGCGCTTACCCAGCCGTTAAAATCCTGGGGTTAACACAGCGGCAAAACCGTTATTGTCGGCATATAACACGGATAATCTGTTTTAATTTCCCCCCATAAAGCTGTTAATTGTCCATATTCAATGATTGACTTATTAAATGATTGACTTATTGATCATGAAATGGTAAATAACGCAGATATATACTTGTAGCAAAATTCCTTCACCGTTATGGATAGTCTGTGTTACTGTTTTTTCTTCTTCTGCTTTTATAAAGCTGTTAATTATCCAGATTTAAAGATCAGATTAAAAAAAAATTAAATCAAAACAGATTATACGTGCTATATGCCGACAATAACGGTGTTGCCGCTGTGTTAACCCAATGATTTTAACGGCTGGGTAAGCGCCCTGTAGCTCACTGTTGTGGGTTATTTAGAGATGTTTATTAATCTTTCCTGGAGTCTTTATCACACAATTGATCCTTTCAGCTGTTAAATGTTACCCTATTAATAATATCTTATCGATTCCAAACGATTACCAGCCGCAAACGTCGAGGAAATACGATTTAACGGCGAGAAGCGCGGTCTGCCTGGGCTAAGTGAATACGTCGCTATGCTTTTCTTTAGCCCACGCGGTAGTTGTCAGGGAGCGCCGCAAAGGCTGCTGGGATACCCTTGTCTAAGAGAATGTGGCACACTGGCTAATGGCAGCATGAAACGCCAATAAAAATACAATGAAACTGAAAACACACTCATGAGACTATACTAGTATATATATATTGTGTGACGGAGGTGATCACATAATATTATAGTTGTTATAGCTGGGACGAATATACCCAGGAAATAGAATTCAAATGCGGAATATATCACCCTTTTTCGACATCAGGATACAATATGACAGAGGCTGGGGTTTCGACCGAGTTGGGTTTTTTTTTATCAGAGACCTAATTCAGTAATTTTAAAAGTTCAAGGTGTCCTCATGTATTTTGTAAAAATGATAATGCATGTGCACTCATGAATGTGTTCCCGAACAGTAATTTCATATTACTGAATGGTCAGATAGTATAATGTAACTGAAACAGCATTTTGACAGGGTACTCTTAAAATGAATGCGGGATTACTCCTGAATACTCAGGGCATACAACCATTTCAGGCGTTGCAGCCGGAAATTCTGGAGATACTTTCTCAATTAAGTACAGTGACGTCGCCAGTTCCGATCCAGTGTCAGTTCCGACCCACTTCCCAAAATATTGCTTCTTGTCATAATCATGATCACGCGAAATCATAAAACATTTGGTGCATTCAAGCAAGTTGATCAACCTCTCAGTCATGGTTAAATTATTTTATACATTCACTGGTTTTGTTAGCAGACAGCTTTGCAGACCCACTCCATACACACGACTACATCGATCAAAGTATAAACACCATGACCCGCCGTTGGTCAAAAATCGTGTTGTGTGCCAGCGCTTCCGATCAAAGTTTTGGTGTTTTGTTTCTCACATATAATTATCATATGGTACTACGTATCTGTCATAAATTTAATCGCTGAAGTGTCTCTCTAAAGGCTACCTGCTCCATTGTTGACATCAACTGACGGACCCAGTTCCGAACCACCATCATCCATGGATGGCCAAGCTGGGTCGTACCATGGCCTGAAAATGTCTTGCGAACGCAGCGCTCACTACGTAAAATCGTAACTCGAGTGCTGATTAGCATTTCTTCTCTTTAATCTGCTATTCAGAGGTAAAATAAGTAAAAGTACCGTTGATTTATCATCATTTTCGAGTGAGTATACGCTTATTAGCCATCAGAGTTATTTCAGTGTCCAATATATCTTGCCAATATGATCAGCTCGACCATATCACTATCACCCCCAACCCGCATTCTTTAACGTCAGATGTTCACTTATGAGATGAAGACATTCAAAACGAAATATCCAGCTAGGACCCTATTTTGGCGGAAAAGTTATCATGTTGACGATTACATTTGTTTATATCTGGGTCAAAGGTCAATGTCAAAACGAGGCTGGATCGGAACTGGCGACAGTGGGTCGGAACTGACACCTCTCATTAAGAAATGTAATTTTATTTTCCCTGCAGTTCAGTTCATCTCCAGCTAAGTTGGTTTGTTAATAAAGGCTATGGACAATTGTACGGCGATCAAGATAATGCTCATGCCAATCAAATCATTTTCTTCTGAAACAGATGCAAATTTCACTTTGGTGGGTCGGAACTGGCGCCTCGTCTGTAAAGAAGTGTTCAAAATTCTGTAACTTAGATGGTCTTACATAATATATATATACATATATATATATATATAGACTAAATGATCACAGTATAAACTGCCTGTGTATGGTAAATATAGTATTAGAAAAAAGTCATGACAAACTCGGACTGATATAATATATTTATATATATAATTACGTACACCGACAACAAATCATAGAAACGCCAAGATTACGCCATTCCAAAGTGAGTAAACATATTACAGGCTGTGACACTCACCTCGAGATTAAGTTATTTATTTCCTCATTATTTAAATTTAACATAGAATATGTTAGGATAAGTTTGGAAACAGAATTCGTTTTCATTCAAATATACGGATAAATTTTCATCTGCTAATCGAGTATTCGTGTGCCACTACTTCAGCGCATAAATCGAATCATTCGTTGTAACAGGAGCTGCCGAGTGTACATGTACGTCGTTAGGTACTTGTAAACGTGCATGCGCAACAGGCACAATCGAAATTCGCTCTAACAGGATATGTGTCATGTGCGTAGGCCTATGCCTTTCGATACTTAGAAACAAACATGCTAAAATGCCTTGAGCACTGTAATGATTGATTTGTTTTGTTATGATGACCACTTTCTGTAGCTAGGCAACAACAACTCTAACGTGCTACACTGTATATATTGTATTTTATAGCATGTAACTTTTGTCATTTGATAAGCACTGTAATATCACTTGTCTTTACTGTACCATGTAAGCGTCCTCTCTGTCTTGTGTGCTGTCTTCAGTGTTTTATATGGTGGATGGAGGGTGTCTGGTTCCATGCTGCTTCAACGATTTCATCTTGACTGGGTGGTGCTTAGTTGGTTCGTCGCGATATAGCTGAAATATTGTTGAAAGCGACTTGAAATTCTATTCACTCACTTACTCACTCACCCCACGTGTAGTGGCCTTCTTGAATTTCCACATTATTATACTCCGACTGAGGTTTCGAACTTTATGGTCTTTTCAAGGAATACTGTACAGAAGGAATGGAATGCTTACATACCATACAGAGTATACGTTGTCATTAAACAACAAATTCATTATTTCGTCAGTTGAATCCAGCTAAACTGGTCTATTAACTTCTACTAATCCCAATGTGTAAGATCAAACAATATCTCGTTGTCATTTGTTCCATAGCAAACGATATGTTGTAAAGACTCGGCCAGCTCGTTTGTAAAGGGTCAAAATGCCGCAATCATCAAGATATCTTTTACACATTTCTTCGAGTTCATCGCCAACGTTTTCTCCATAAGTTAATTTAGCCTTTTCTTAAAGGGGTATTTCCGAATAGCCCATAACTAGGGTTGCATATACTGGAACCACGTTTGTGCCCATGACAGGCCTTACAGCCTGGGATAGTGAGTGCTATTGAAACAAAATGAGTATTGTTCATCTATACTGCTAAGAGATTTCCGCAAGCACGTTGGCAGTGATGTGAGGGGTGATTAAGATTTTTCGAATCATAACTATAGATACTAAAATGGTCACTTCTGATGTTCACAGCCTATATGTAAAGTAGTATCCGACATGATTTGGGATCAGGATATATCAACAACTGGCTCGTTCAACATGCAGACACCCTTCATGACCGATTCTATGAAGATTTCATTATAGACAGCATCTAATAAGTGGAATCCCAGGATTAGCTTATCCCTCATAACAATTGTTTGCATCTTTCATCGGGTGTCTTGGTTCCCCCCCCCACCCACCACCAAAATTTGAATTAAAATTCCATCATTGAAGCTGTGCACTGTGAACTGAGGTGATCAATTTCAGAACATTTGTTGAACGCCTAAATTGTAGCACTTATTGAACGCGTAATTTTATTCAAATTAACTTCAAGTTAACTTCCATGTTCAATTTTGAACTTTAGCATTCAAACCATTAACGCAGGTATTTAAACGCAAAACGCATTATTTAATTATTTCAACACGCACATTCAGAGTTTGAGGCTATGTTTATATATATGTAGCCTATGTTTATGTATACTATGATTGTCTTTTTGAATTTGGTGCTAGTGCTGTTGTGTGGAATGTGGAGTGGGTCTTTGGATTGTGGACGCGAATATTCTTTGATGGACGACGGCTGAGTTGTGGGTGACGGACCGGACGCTTGTAATTTTGAACAATATCATTCTAAATTCTAACAAGTGTTCACAACTTTGATACGCGTATTCAACAATAAACACTCTCAGAACACGACTGTGTTCGATTTATTTACATTCAGAAATAGAAAATTCCAAATTAATATTTAGAAACCATAGGGACTGCTCACGTGAATAAAATTGTACATGGATATAACAAAGAAATTATTATAGACCTATTGTATATACCCGGGGGGGTCATTTATGGACCTATTATGTCAATTACTGGTCTGTCCCTCAAACCTACCACCAGTGGATATAACATGTATATGAGATCGCCCTCGCCCTGAAGACGCCCTGGTTCTCTCAGTTTTTTTCTGGACGGCTTTGTTTGTACGAAGGGGTACCAAGACAAAGGAATCATCCACGCGATTACAACACATATTTATCAGCATAACCTAACCAATAACAGACTTACCAACTTGTATATAGCGACTCTTCTTTACTTGTATTTATATTTCCCTCTGTTCTCTCACTGTTATTTATTATTTAATTATTTATTTTAATATCTGGTACTGCAAAAGATCTTAAAAAAACAAAGAAATGTACCGCGAAATTCAAATAAAACATTGAGTTGATGGGCCGCGAAATCCGTATGGGAAGCGGCCCTTAAACTAGGGTTAAATCTCCAGTTATGTTATTTTTTTATATATAATTTCTCAAGTATATATATTGGATATATGAACCCAATATCACTTTTCTGTATTGCACCATGTAAGCATCCTCTCTGTGTCTTGTGTGCTGTCCTCAGTGTTTTATATGGTGAATGGATGGTGTCTGGTTCCAAACTGCTTCGCAGATTTCTTCTTTCAAGTAGCAGGAACGCAACTTGGCTGGGTGGTGCTTAGTTGGTTCGGTATGCTCACATGATTCTGTCAACAAGTCTAATCCAATGCTATTTTACTATGAGTGGGCGAAGTCATAACGATTCCAGCTAATGCCATATAATCATGCTATCTAATTTTTAAAAGAGCTAAAGATACTCTTGCTTTTCATTTGAATTTCCGGTAAATTTGGAAATTTCTGCAACTAATTTTTTCCATGTCAACCCATCTTGTACCACAGGTCCTAAATCTCCAAAATAACAAAATTGTAAATATAGAAGGATCAAGTGCTGCTTGATGTTTGGTTTCTCTCTAAGCAAAAGTCAAACATAAACGAACAAAAATTATTATTGAATTAATTTGTTTAATTGTGGTTCTCCGATTTTTCAAAAGGCCAAGATGACATAAACGTGGCATGGCTTTTACCAGAGAAACAAAAACCTTGCTGATGCGTTTATGAAATAACAAACCATTAGCACAGACATCAAAGAGAAAATAGGCCTACCGCAGTATAAATCAGTCAATTTGACGTACCGCAATAGTTAAGTGACAGAATGTCGAAATTTGTTTTGGTCTTACATATTTTAGTAGCAATATTATATGGCAACTTTAGATATATTAAAAACCCCTATTAAATTATAATACAACCAAAAACCAAAACAGCCAAACGTCATTTGAGAGGACAATCGACCATGTCGACGCTCCTGACTCAACATTTACAGATTATAATCTATGCATGAAGAGCAGTTTAAGTTTCTGTCACATAAAACATGAAGATAGAAAATCCATGCATGGATGTATAGGGCTAACGAGAAAAGGAGTTTTTCTTGGTTAAGTAAAATCCTATAATAACCCAATCACTAAATACAATAACTCTCAATTTCGGGAGCAAAATTCAATCAGTCGTCTAATAAATTTCATAATCCTCTAGAATGATTGAAATAACCAAGAAATAATGGTTGGTCTGCATGATTTCTGGCCATTTTGTTAACTTGTTGTACTGATTTTATGGTGAAATAGTTCACTTCTTGTGATTCAATTATAGAGGATATACTGCAAAGGTCAATTCCGATCACAGCCTTTGATGATATTATCGTGCGGACGTAACACCCATGTCTACTCCATTTATATGACCAACAGGATTTGTAAAAACATTTCCCCTAGCGGGTAAACATAAACTTTCTGTCAGTGGACCATAAATTCGGACACCTTGACATTTCAAAGTTTATGAGCCCTGGTCATTTCTAAAACCACAGCAAAATCAAACTCCGTGACTTTATAGTTTGTCATATTGGGGTCATTTTGAGCCCATTTGCATGACCCCCGAGGAGAGGATCATGGGTAAATTCAAGATGGCGACCACGTGCGGTACCAGAAAAGTGATTATTTTCGTCATAGTTCTTCAAAATTTCTGCATTTCCGCGATGACAAAATGGACAAAAATTATTTTATTTCACATCACATTATTATTTACTAATTTATCATGCAGTTTTTGCGGAGAAATTGCATAAATAAAACATTTGGAAAATTTGACCGAAAAATCAACCAAAAAATGCCGTTTTTGAAAATGACGTCACTGTGACGTCATCGAAGCGGTCATCTTGATTTTTTTTACATTTTCTGGTAGGGCTTGACCCAAGGGTATGTTGTGGTAAGTTTCAGCTCCCTAGCTCATGGGGTAAGACAAATAATTAGGGGAGGCATTTCGCCCCCACCCCCAGGCCAGGATACGTCCTGTGACTCACCAGGTGTAAAGTCCATTTTCCGAATCTTTCCTGGGGAACGTTTTACATGCACCCACCCATAACTTGATCGGCCTGGAGAAACTCTTCACATGGATGCCCTCCCCGACCCAGTACGCTAAATACGGGCCCACCTCGACCCCAAAACTTCCCTTCCCATGCCCTTGCCCCATAATTTTCGATATGCGCATGCGCAAATTTAACTCCACTCCCATCCAGTCGGATGCTGCCCCACTAGAGCTTCAAATTGATACCTCGTACGACCCATTCGGACAACTATGGGTCCATCTCGATCTCCAAACGTCCATTCCGATGCCCTTTTTCCACAATTCTCTGCCTGCGCATGCGCGCCATAGCCCTACTTTCACTCCACACCCATCCAGTCGGATGGTCCCCCATGAGTGCTTCACTATGACATCTCACTCGCCCCAATCGGACCAATAGTAACCCACCTCGACCTCAAGACGTCAATTCCAGTCCTTGTTTGCACATGCGCGCGCCATTACCTTACTTCCAGTCCATACTCATCCAGTCGGATGGTACTCCACGAGTGCTTCATTATAACACCTCACACGACCCAACCCCACCAATAGTGGTCCACCGCGACCCGAAAACGTCCACCTCAGTGCTACTTGCCCAGTGCGCATGCACACGTTAACTTTTCAGCAAAAGTCAACGAATGGCCTCGAGACCCCTCCCATCGTGTTCTACAGCTCGAGATAGAGAAAACAATGGGCCACACTCCGTTCCGCAAATGTCCATGAGTGAGTTACCCATTGGGACTAACATTGAACAAGTCATTGTCCACTGCGCCTGAATGTACCTAACATGTCGACCCCAGACCTGCCTGAACTTTTCAACAAAAGTCAACCCATGGCCTCGAGACTCTTCCCATCGTGTTCTACATCGTAAGACAAAGAAAACAAGATGCCACACCCATAGTAAAATCCACAAGAAAAAGAAAAATGACAACCAAAAATATCCCTACCTCAAACATGCATTCCCCGGGGGTTAACATTGGAAGTCACTGGGTCTTCTGTAGGGGCAGATAACTCTTGCTGGGCCGTCACGTGACCGGAAGTGACCTTTGATCTTTTGTTTTGACCTTCTGACCCGTATGTGACCTTTGACCGGGACGTGATGTGACACGAATGCGACGTCACCGGATGTGACGTCATCCGTGACGTCATAGTGACGTCATCTGCCAGGTCACGCCACCAAATTAGGGGAAGATTCCAGGAGATTGCCGGAGATGACCAGTCTTTCCCAATGATTTCCGGGTCACGTGACCAGAGAGTGACGTCATCCGTTACGTCGTCAGCCTCACTGACAGCCTCATTTTTACGACAGAGTTCCACGGATTCCCGTTACTTAGGACCATAATCAGTATACATATTGTACTGTTGGAAAGCTTATTTCTTTGAGAATATAAATATGTGAATATATTGATTGTGCGATCGCTATCCAATTTGAATGCTTGTTTCATAAAATGAGCCCCAATTTTCAGAAGTTAATTTTTTTGGAAGTTCTAAACTTTCCATTTAACTTATATATTTTGCTGAGTAGAACAGCCCATCAAAAAAAAATGCG
>JAVTVY010038623.1:0-16336 GCA_036873755.1 Hanleya hanleyi | reverse complement strand
ACCTGGGGATTCTCCTGCTTGAGGATCAGCAGGGAGAGCTATGACAGGAACTACCCAAACTGACATACACACCTGGGGATTCTCCTGCTTGAGGATCAGTAGGGAGAGCCATGACAGGAACTAGCCAAACTGACATACACACCTGGGGATTCTCCTGCTTGAGGATCAGTAGGGAGAGCTATGACAGGAACTAGCCAAACCGACATACACACCTGGGGATTCTCCTGCTTGAGCATCAGCAGGGAGAGCTATGACAGGAACTAGCCAAACTGACATACACACCTGGGGATTCTCCTGCTTGAGGATCAGTAGGGAGAGCTATGACAGGAACTAGCCAAACTGACATACACACCTGGGGATTCTCCTGCTTGAGGATCAGTAGGGAGAGCTATGACAGGAACTAGCCAAACTGACATACACACCTGGGGATTCTCCTGCTTGAGGATCAGCAGGGAGAGCTATGACAGGAACTAGCCAAACTGACATACACACCTGGGGGTTCTCCTGCTTGAGGATCAGCAGGGAGAGCCATGACAGGAACTAGCCAAACTGACATACACACCTGGGGATTCTCCTGCTTGAGGATCAGTAGAGAGAGCCATGACAGGAACTACCCAAACTGACATAGCCAAACTGACATACATGTATGGATTCAGCTGCTTCAGGATCAGTAGTACCTTAAATATACCTGTGAATGGGAACTGGACATGATGTTGTGCATGTCAATAATACAGGTTATGTACCCAGCATAGACCGAGTGAGTGAGTATGATTTAATGTCAGTTTCAACAATCTTTCAGTCATATCACAATGTTTGGGTCCTATTACTTTCACACATGGGTCCCCCCCCAGTTAGGGTTCTAGTCATTTAGTGTTTTTTTTCTTAGCCTGGGAATCCCATGGGTGCCCTGCAGCACAGACGACCTACAGCCGATCCCAATCACTACCTCGCTAAAGATGCAGATAGAAATAAATACAGGAATGTAAAGAATTATATAAAAATAGCATTTCATCATTAAAATGGTCTGGACTGCAGGTTAGTAATCATACCGCTATTACATTATAGTACATTATACATGAACAGGAATGACTTAACAAAATTGCACAGTACACACATGATGATGCATTAGATGCATTCTTGTTTGTTGATAGTTATAACAACACTTTAAAAATATCTACAGATGATATTATATAATATTATGAATCGGTAAATATTACCATTGACTATGAGTAGCCAGGAAAACTAGTAATTACTTACATACATATACATGTACCAACAATGATTAACCTTTCTGTAATCAATGCATAAATATATATATATACCGTTTAAAGAAAGATAAAAATATATATGTAGATTGATAGGAAAAGTATACATGTACCACTACTTCGAAAAATCAATAAACATGTATATAAATAAACAACGGAAGGTCATGACATCATTACAGATAGATCATTCTAGTCTGGATTCAGGATCTAGGATATTCGATCGGGAATTCACCGAAAAATCAAGGGTAATTGAATATTAGAAGGTGATTACATGATTGGGTCAGTTACTGTGACATGAATTGTATTGTTAGACACGGAACAAGATTCACAAATAATGTACACAAATTGTTTCATTTTTAACAGTGTAGATGAATCCATCCGACTATACGGACTTGTACAATGTCTTTTCCTCCTGGTCATAACTCCTATAAAAAGGCAGGGGTTATGCAGCTATTAAAGGTTATACCAAATGACTCTATACTACTTTGCATTAAAACATACCCAGTAGTGTTCCAAACAACAAATTAGTATTTTTTTCTCGAATAATGTCGTCGAAGTGGGTTTTAGGACACGAATTGCACACATGTGGGGGAAAACGTATTGGAGCCGTGACCTCTGGTGCATGACGTCACAACCTGATTACGATTACGCCCTGAACGTCATAGTCTATGACGTCGGGCGTTGTTATGAAAGATTCACCCAACTGTGGCAGTTCTAGCGTGATGTCGCTGACATTTTGACGTCACAACAGGCATTTGAGCGAGATCGTAATCATGTTGTGACGTCACAGGTCAAGCGGTCACAGCTTTCGCCGTTTTGAAAGGGGCATGAAATTGTCGCACTTTACTGCTGCTATTTCCAACCTTGGGCAGTTTGAGAACATACAAAAATGTAAAACAAGTATATATAATTACCTCTACAACAATTTAGCACAAAAAAGTAGCAGATTTTGAGACCATTTTGTATAACCTTTAAGTTTTTTTAGTGAAGCACCGATAAGCGTTTTTCTGTCATGAGATTTCCCTGTGCATTGTTAATGCCAAAAACATATTTGTGTGCAAAATAAATTAGCACCTATACAACTTCACAAAGATATTGGAACACCAAGACTCGTTATGTATGTGTGCACAGCGTCTGTGTGACAGATAGCTCCAGGGCACATCTGGGTATGTCAACACACTGAATACATTCAATAGGCAATTGCAAGTGGTCAATCTAGGGAGAGTGCATTAAATTTCATGCCCCAAACATAAGAATGTCCACTTTCTATACTATTATAGATACATGTAACTAGTTTTTCACACCCAAACTGGCAGACATTCAAGGAGTGAGTGAATAGAATTTAACGTCGCTTTCAACAATATTTCAGCTATATCACGATGAACCAACTAAGCACCACCGGCAGACAGTCAATAATGAGATAACTCTTGTCTCTGTAAAGGGATGTAATTTCTTGACTTTGTCGTGCACTTAATATCAGAATATGGTTGACCATGGTACATGTATGTGTATAGTCAAGATACCCAAAATAGAGATTAATTTCAAATTTTACTCTTCTGCCCTCCAAGAATTTGTCCATTTCTTTAATTGCATATGACCACGTAGTGTCATTGGTTATTTAAAACTAAAATAATGATCAGCACAATCAAATATCAGCAACAGTAAATATAATTCAAGATAAATTTCCTATCTCATAAAATCTTATATATTTCAAAAATATCATTAATAATGATCTAAGTAGATAGAATCTTAGACATATTCCATTTGAAAGAACATGTATACAAAAATATTGCCAAAAATGATCATTCTTACTTAAACTAGCTCAAGTTCTCACAATTTAGCAGCCTTCAACTTTGAACAGTGTCAGCTTGAATGATTCAGGCAGAATCAACAGATCTCACTTTCCATCTCGAGCTATAAATAGCTGAATCTTTCACATACATATTTATGTGCCCTGTACAAAAATCAGACTAGACTCTTCATGATCCTTATTAAATCAACTGTGAACAGGATTGCGCCTCCCTCGGGGCTGCTGGACGGCTGTATCTAACGGGTTGCTGAAATGGCTACCATGGTGATCAGTACTTGAATGAGTAGCATAGCCAGGTATGTTTTTGCCTTCAGTGTCATCATCGTCAGAGTAGCTCGTGCTGGCATACAGTGACCCGGGGCTGGTTTTCACCATGGCCCACGGTTGTTCCATACCTGATCCAAACATGGTGAAGATAATCATGCCCAACAGGAAGATACCAGCTGATATACAAAAGACCACATTCCATTCGTCACGAGATTGCTGGAATGGAAACAGAAAAGACTGGTGTCATGTTTTGTAGACTCACCTTAATAATCATTTTGGAAAGAACACAAAAAAATGTTGGGTTTAGGAGATGAACAATCTAGGTAAACCAAGATGATAAATCAGTGGAATACCATCTAGATGTTACGCTATAAACAATTTGTGTGAGATGATCGCCGATATTCTACGAGATCCCACAATAAGCCAATCACGACAATTTCCGCCTTTTTACCTTTGACAAAGATTGACGTTTAATTCATGGATATAAACACCTGAGGACGGCACAATGTTTTGATATTTTCTACCGCCTAACAAGGCCAGACTTTTGGCGGGAATAAACTCTTTGATGTTTACCCACACTGTCTGAAAGTAATGCCATATTGGATAGTGCTTCCCGATATTGTTTACTGTATTGGTCCAAGTGTAATTACTGTGGGCATGATTTTGGGATTGTTTCACCAAGCTACCTGATTGGCTAACAAATGCAGTTTCAAATTCGCACACGGTTTATATAGGGCTGAAGTCAGACATAATATTCCATGATATTATATCTGAGTTTACTGAGATTGGAAGATGAATTAACCGGAAGGGTATTATTGATGGAATATGACATGTTTTGTGGCGAGAAAACTTAATTAGATGAGAGATTATTCATAATGTTGGATACTCTGATCTTGAACTCGTCAACTGGCAAGTTTTCACATTGATTCCATATGTGGGAGACTCCAGCAATATATTTTGCTAAGGAATCTCTTCCAGTCGTGCACCTCAGTTCCTAATCCATCTATCTATTTCTGTGTGCTCGCGGCCAAGTCTGTGTGCATGGACCTGAAATCCTGGCGCTCACCCCATCCAACACGTCCAATCCCTGTGTGCTTGAAATATTCCTCACCTGCGTACAAAGTTCCATGCGCTCAGAAAAATTTCCACCAATATACTTCGAGGAAGAACTGGTGCGAGTCTATGGAACTTTGTCTGCGGCTGTGGAATATAACATGAGTGAGCGGAAGGATTTCTGGTACATGTACATACATGCACACAAAATTCAGGCCTGCAAGTGGCTCACAGAGAAAATATAGGAGGAAATTTGCAAAAATATAGGAATTTTCTGAATAAACACAGGAAGGAAGCAATCAGAGATTGCTCAATTGTATGCCCCCCTTTCCACTTTAATCCGACACTGCCCCGCCATTGTTCTGTTGTTTATTGGTTGGTGGAGGCCTAATTTGGATAATTATAACAATTCTGTTTGTCACTTTTTATACGCCCGCCCAAAAGGCGGTCGTATTATGGGATGGCGGTTTCCGTCCGTCTGTCCGTCTGTCCGTCTGTCCGGTTCTCGTGTCCGGTCTATATCTGGGACAGTTTCCTATCCACAGCTCCAATTTTTGGTGAGTGGATACCCTACGGGGAGACGATGTGTCGCGTACCAAAATGGTCAAGGTCAAGGTCACAGGTCAAAGGTCACTGGCCTAAAAAACAGGAAATCACTGAAGTGTTCGTGTCCGGTCTATATCTCTGAACGTTTTCTATCCACAGTTGCAATTTTTTTGTGAGTGGATACGCCAGGTGGAGACGATGTGTCGCGTACCAAAATTGAGGTCGAGGTCAGAGGTCAAAGGTCACTGTTGCCAAAAATCAGGAAATCATTGATCGTTGACAGTTTTCTATCTAAAGTTCTAATTTTTGGTGAGTGGATGCCCTAGGGGGGGAACGATGTGTTGCATATTAAATGTAGGTCAAGGTCAGAGGTCAAAGGTCAGTGTGATTAAAAAATCAGGAAATCGTTAAAAATTTCTAATTTTTTGTGAGTGGGTTCAATAGGCGGAAATGAAGTGATGCGTACCAAAAATTAGGTCAAGGTCAAAGGTCACCGACCCCAAAATTAGGAAATTATTAAAAATAACATTTTTTGTGTCAGTAGATACATTAAGGGGACACGATGAGTCACATACCAAAATGTAGGTCAAGGTCAAAGGTCAAGGTCACTGTGACCCCAAAATCGTGAAATTGTTAAAAATCATGAATTTTTGTGTCCATTGAGAAATTGAGGGGAGACGGTTTGTCATGTACCAAAATTTAGGTCACGGTCAAAGGTCAAGGCCACTGTGACCCCAAAATCAGGAAATCATTAAAAATCATGATTTTTTGTGTGCATTGTTAGATTGAGGGAAGACAATGTGTTGTGTATCAAAATTGAGGTCAAGGTCACTGTGACCCCAAAATCAGAAATCATTAAAAGTCACATTGACATATGCCTGTCGAAGACGAGGTCGTGTAATGCGATGTTGCGTTCTGTCCATTCATCCATTAAAATTTGTTGTCCATGCGATAGCTCTAGTTTCAAGGTATGGATTGGTACCAAACTTTGAGTATACTCGCATGGCAAAGTGGAGCCATACATATGAGGTCAAAGGTCTAGGTCGCAAAAATGAATCAAGCTTAGCTGACTAAATGTGTTGGAATATTGTTGGAATATTCAAAAGTCTTTCCCCTGCATTTATCTGATATTGTCCTGTTGAGTTGTCTCCCATGTTTGAAACGCTTCATTTAGTTAAACTGTTGCGAAATAAAAAACATACATTTACAAATTTAACGGGGAGAGGAGTCCTTTATGAACTTCACACCTGTTTATTAACTCAAGGACAAAGGTTTACTTCATCTCTTTCTTCTTCCTTCATGAAAAATTCTCTCATCTGAAAGGAATTCATTTGCAGGAAAACTACTATTTTCTTGTGTTTGACTATTGTCGATTTCAGTGTGGGATATGTGAGCTCTAAGCTATTGCTTCAAGGTCAACTAGTTATGCCCCCCCCCTCTAACTAGAGGGGGGGCATATAGCGATCGCTTTGTCCGTCCGTCTGTCCGTCCATCTGTCCGTCCGAATTTCTTGTCCGCGCGATATCTCGGTTAATAATTGATGGACAGGATTGAAACTTGCATGGAATGTGGCCAGTGGCTCATAGTTGTGTAGCGTCGAGTTTTTTTCCGAGTTCCGGTATCATTTTCAAGAGTTATGGCCCTTTTTCTGAAATCTCTGTGAATGGGACTTGTCCGGGATGGATCTTGGTTAATATTGTATGAACAAGTATGAAATTTGCATGACATGTGGTCAGTGCCCCACAGTTGTTCAGCGTAATGTTTCTCCCCGTTTCGCCTATATTTTCAAGAGTTATGGCCCTTTGTTCCTGAAATCTCTGTGAATTAGGACTTGTCCGGGCTGGATCTTGGTTAATATTGTATGGATAATTATGAAATTTGCAGGGTATGTGGTCAGTGCCCTGTAGTTGTGCAGCGTGAAGTTTCTTCGCGTTTCGCATATATTTTCAAGAGTTATGGCCCTTTGTTCATCAAGTCTTTGTGAGTTGGGACTTGTCCAGGCTGGATCTCGGTTAATATTGTATGGACAAGTATGGAATTTGCAGGATATGTGGAGAGTGCCCTGTAGTTGTGCAGTGTGAAGTTTCTCCGCGTTTCGCGTATATTTCAAGAGTTATGGCCCTTTTGTTCTTGAAATCTTTGTGAATTGGGACTTGTCCGGGCTGGATCTCGGTTAATATTGTATGAACAATTATGGAATTTGCATGATATGTGGTCAGTACCCCATAGTTGTGCAGCGTGAAGTTTCTCTGCTTTCGGTTATATTTTCAAGAGTTACCCTTTGTTCATCAAACCTAAATGAATGGGATATATTTATTTGTCCAAAGCACATGTATGCCAAAGTAGATCACATAGGTCCTGAAGTATGAAATTGCCCCTAAAAGAGTGAAATTTGGATGCAAAATTCAAAGTTCACGATCGCTTCATAATTTCACCACAGTATACTCCCAAGGAATGTAGGTCTCATAACCAGGTCATATTTGACGAAAGCCCCGGGCGGAATATGTACATATATTATGCGAGGCATGCCGAAAAAAGTGACTGAAACAGAATTTTTATAATTTAGCCAAATTAGGCCTCCACAGACCAATACAAAACAGAACAATGGTGGAGCAGTGTCGGATTAAAGCGGAAGGGGGGCATACAATTGAGCAATCTCTGATTGCTTCCTTGCTGCGTTACCAAGAGTTGAGCTCATTTTAGTTTATCATTCAATATAAGATGTGATATATGTTACATTCTTATAAGCAAAAAATTGTAGACCTTTCTCTGGATTGCTAGATCAATTGGAATCAAGGCTATCAAACAATCTTGAAATTTGAACCAATGTAATTCCAGATATACGGGCGTATATTGAAGCCCCTTGGGCTCTTGTTTGCCATGCCTCACATAATACATATTCCAAGTATCAAGCAACAAGTGATAATACGATGCTTCGATGCAAGATGGTCGCCAGGGCTTTCGCCAAATCCGAAAATGTGACCTGGTCATGAGACCTACATTCCTTGGGAGTATATTGTGGTGAAATTATGAAGCGATCAGTGAACTTTGAATTTTGCACCCAATTCACTGTTTTTGGGGCAATTTCATACTTCAGGACCTATGTTGTTTGCTTTGGAATGTAGAATAACATATAATATAGCCATTTTCCTGGTTCAAATCGGTTATGGACTGAGATCCAGCTTGGACAAATAAATATATCCCATTCACTTAGGTTTAAACAAAGGGCCATAACTCTTGAAAATATAACCGAAAACAGAGAACTTCACGCTGCACATCTATGGGTCACTGACCACATATCATGCAAATTTTGTACTTGTTCACACAATATTAACCGAGATCGAGCCCTACAAATCCCAATTCTCAAAGATTTGAAGAAAAAAGGGCCATAACTCTTGAAAATATAAGCGAAATGTGGAGAAACTTCACGCTGCACAACTACAGGGCACTGACCACATATCCTGCAAATTTCATAATTGTCCATAGAATATTAACCGAGATCCAGCCCGGACAAGTTCCAATTCACAACGATTTGAAGAAAAAAGGGCCATAACTCTTGAAAATATATGCGAAACGCGGAGAAACTTCACGCTGCACAACTACAGGGCACTGACCACACATTCTGCAAATTTCATAATTGTCCATACAATATTAACCGAGATCCAGCCCGGACAAGTCCCAATTCACGGAGAATTCAGGAACAAAGGGCCATAACTCTTGAAAATATAAGCGAAACGTGGAGAAACTTTACGCTGCACAACTGTGGGTCACTGACCACATATCATGCAAATTTCATACTTGTCCATACAATATTAACCAAGATCCAGCCCGGACAAGTCCCATTCACAGAGATTTCAGAAAAAGGGCCATAACTCTTGAAAATTATACCGGAACTCGGAAAAAACTCTACGCTGCACAACTATGAGCCACTGGCCACATTCCATGCAAGTTTCAATCCTGTCCATCAAATATTAACCGAGATATTGCCCGGACAAGAAATTCGGACGGACAGACGGACAGACAGACAGACAGACGGACAAAGCGATCGCTATATGCCCCCCCTCTAGTTAGAGGGGGGGCATAAATATAGGAAATGAAGGAGTGTAAGACAGGTCTGTACTACATTGTATGTTCCAAACTTGGTAGTTTTCTGGTGTTTAATCAAATTACTTTCCCTGAATGAGGTCATAGTGGTGGTCTTTTAGGTGACCTGTTCTGTTGTTTGATTCAGCATAGAGAGACTGAAATGTTTTCATATTTGCCGAGCAAAGGGAGGCGAAAAAAAAATTCTGAAATGTATTTTCTCATGTCAGTTTGACTCGTTACAGAGCATTGATGAAAGTTTTCATGAGAAAAAGTCAAAATATAGGAAATATAGGAGGTTTTGAGTAAAATATAGGAAAATATAGGAAAGACTCAAAAATATAGGAAATATAGGAGGCACTTGAAGGCCTGAAAATTGTCCGTGAGCACAGGGAAATAGATGGATGGACAAGAATCTGACATGCCTGAGGCTGTTAAGTTTCCTAGGCCTGACATTGCGCGACCATGTAAATGGGCAATATTTTCAATCCTGCAACCATGAGGAATCGGGGTTCAAACATCGTATTTAACACCAGCAATATATTTTGTTTAAGACTGTATTGAATTCAACTTATAGCTCTTCATTTTGTTATGTCCAAAATAAAATCGAACTCATGATGTTAATAAGATTTATACAATTCACAGCAATGTCAACTAATTGATCGTTAAGTTCTTCTGTCGTGCAACTGTATGCTTAGTCAAACCCACAATATTCTCAATCCCGCGACCATGTGAAATCATTTTTTTTTTTTTTCAAATATTTAGGACCATGTTTTGATGCAAATGGGCAGTTTTCCATTACTTACAGGACAAGGTCACATGATCAAATTGGCTTGGTAGGAGTCTGGATTTTCACCAGTGTTATTGCAGGTGTGGCCCCCTAGGACCAGTATTTATTATACTATAAGATCCATGCAGTAGTTCGAGAGAAATCGCAATAACAAAGTTTCATGGGGAAATCCAAGATGGCCACTGGATTTTCAAATCAGGCCAACAAAGGTATCTTGCACAACTGGACCCCAAGGGAAACATGTGTACCAAATTTGAGAAAGATCCATGCAGTACTTCCTGAGAAATGATGATAAAGTTTCATGGCGGCCTGGTGGCCATATTGGATTTTCGAATCGGACCAGAAAAGGTATCTTGCAGAATTAGACCCTAAGGGGAACCTGTGTATCAAATTTGAGGAAGATCCATGCAGTGGTTCCTGAGAAATCGCGATAACAATGTTTCATGGGGAAATCCAAGATGGCTGCCTTGTGGCCATATTGGATTTTCGAATCGGACCAGAAAAGGTATCTTGCACAACTAGACCCCAAGGGGAACTGTGTACCAAATTTGAGAAAGATCCATGAAGTAGTTCCTGAGAAATAGCGATAAGGTTTCATGAGGAAATCCAAGATGGCTACCTTGTGGCCATATTGGATTTTCGATTCGCACCGGAAAAGGTATCTTGCACAACTAGACCCTAAGGGGAAGCTGTATACCAAATTTGAGAAAGATCCATGAAGTACTTCCTGAGAAATGACGATAACAAAGTTTCATGGGGAAATCCAAGATGGCTGCCTGGTGGCCATATTGGATTTTCGAATTGGACCAGAAAAGGTATCTTGCACAACTAGACCCCAAGGGGAACCTGTGTACCAAATTTGAGAAGATCCATGCAGTAGTTCCTGGGAAATCGCGATAACAAGGCTTCATGGGGAAATCCAAGATGGCTGCCTTGTGGCCATATTGGATTTTCGATTCGGACTCAAGAAGGTATCTTGCACAACTAGACTCTAAGGGGAACCTGTGTACCAAATTTGAGGAAGATCCATGCAGTAGTTCCTGAGAAATGACGATAACAAGGTTTCATGGGGAAATCCAAGGTGGCTGCCTGGTGGCCATATTAGATTTTCGAATCGGACCAGAAAAGGTATATTGCACAACTAGACCTCAAGGGGAACCTGTGATACCAAACTTGAGAAAGATCCATGCAGTAGTTCCTGAGAAATCTCGATAACAAGGTTTCATGGGGAAATCCAAGATGGCTGCCTGGTGGCCATATTGGATTTTCGAATCGGACCAGAAAAGGTATCTTGCACAACTAGACCCCAAGGGGAATCTGTGTACCAAATTTGAGGAAGACCCATGCGGTAGTTCCTGAGAAATCGCGATAACAATGTTTCATGGGGAAATCCAAGATGGCTGCCTGGTGGCCATATTGGATTTTCGAATTGGACCAGAAAAGGTATCTTGCACAACTAGACCCCAATGGGAACCTGTGTACCAAATTTGAGAAAGATCCATAAAGTAGTTCCTGAGAAATCGTGATAACAAGAGTTGTTTACGGACGGACAGACGACGGACCACGGACGAAAAGCGATTTGAACAGCGCACCATCTGGTGATGGTGGGCTAAAAACATCTGAGCTCAACCGGTCATTCTAATTAATTTTACAAAAGTATATAAGAAGTAACATATTATTCATGAATTCTTACAAATTTGTCACATGGAGCAGAGTAACCCGACTGAGCTCCCTAAGGGGAGATAACTTTTATTCTGCAATTGGATCTCCAGGAGGATATAGGCATAGCAATAGCAGGTGAAGATTTGAGCAATGAATTTGTCAATTTACTATCCAAGTAAATTTGATCATCTCATTTCAGACACTCATCCTAGCTAGCTACCCTACTTCTTGTAATTATTCAGTCGGCAAAACTTAACTACTGTGGAGAGAAATTCTGCAGACGTTCTACAAATTTCACTAGCTACATGTATCTTTGCAGTTCTTGGGATAAATAACATATTCATGCCACAGTATTTAGCCTCAGTTGACATAATGATGAATTTTTCCAGCTTTCAGGTCCAAAAATGCTGTTCAAAAAATTATACTTGAACAAAATTATACAAAAAACTAGAAGTATACATGACTTTGTCCATTTGCTGCTTTCCACGGCAGCATCGCCAGCTCCCATATATTACACCACACCTGTGATGTATACATGTACCACTACTGGCTCTTTCTCGGCTGGTATTAAAATTAGCTGACTTTGAACTGGTAGTTTTACTGCGTGCTTGGTTTTGTTAGTTGCTCACTTGAGTGAGCAGGGGATTTAATGTTGTTTTCAACAATTTTTCAGTCATCATGCCAGGACACTAGAGTGCACACAGTTCCTATTGTCCTGGTCACTGATCAACCCAGCCAGTGCAGCACCCATTGCTTGCTTGAAATTGAAGCCAAAGATGCAATTGGGTTATACATGTATACATTAAATCTAACAGCTACATTATTCATAGATGGAGGCCGGCATCTGTTAGGGAAACATTTCGGACAGGACCCAAAAGCTATGTGTCATACTTTTGGTTTGATAGACTTCCAATTACTCATGTAGTGAGATAGTGATTTCCTGAAATTACTCTCACCTTATCATTAGTGAGAACGCCAGCAACAAAAGGTCCTACAATTCCTGGCATCGTACCAAACATGTTAGATATACCACACAACACACCTGAAAAAAAACAGCAGAAAATTTAATATTACTGCTGCAGTGGCTAAGTTCCTGGCAGGGTTCAAACCAACAACCGATACTTAGGAGCCTATCACCATTCTCGCATTGTCAGAGTTTGTAACCGACTAAACTGTCGGTGTAATACTCTCCGAGTGCACTGTGCAGGAAATTGCGGCGCACATGCACACTCAGTCAGTTTCGAATTTGATCGACACATGTACAGGGAGAATTGCATACGAGAGAAATGGGAAATGCTTCCAGTTTATCGTTTAGAATTAACATGTTTTATGCTAAATTATTCCACAAGAACACACGATATGTTGTCTTGTTTGTAACCGCCTAAACTGTCGGTGTAATACTCTCCGAGTGCACTGTGCAGGAAATTGCGACGCACATGCACACTCGGTCAGTTTCGAATTTGATCGACACATATACAGGGAGAATTGCATACGAGAGAAATGGGAAATGCTTCCAGTTTATCGTTTTATGCTAAATTATTCCACAAGAACACACAGTATGTGGTCTTGTTTAGCTGTCACATGCTTGGAGATGCCGTCAGTCTCCTTTAAAATTACATGTACGTTATCTCTTATCCGACAAATAACAACTAGACAACAAACAACTATCACAATGTTCAAGAGCACAATTTTAGCAAACTCAGAGCTGCAAATGTGTGGGGATCGGCCATAAAAAGGGTGGACGGGTGCAAAAAATGACAGCACCTGTGAAGCCGGCAATTCATTTGTTTCAGCCTAATAGACTTGCAATATATAGAACAAGAGCATGGGCTTCAATATACACACTGTACTGTATGTACCGTGGTTTGAAATTAGAGAGCCTAGCCCTTTGACCTTTTGACCTCAGAATGAATAGGTTTCTCCTTCGGCCATGTTGGTACCAATTCTTGACCTGGAACTGAAGATATTGCATAGCTTACGAAAAGTTAACAAACTAACACACAGACAGATGGACAGATATCGTGATCGTAATATATGACCTTGTCTGTCGAGGGGCGTATAATACTTATGATATATCAAAACAATATGGATCTATCTGGGGATACTGAAACTGAAAATCAGAGATTGCACTATAGCTCTGATTTAGATGGTCTCAAAGGAATGAAACAATAAAAAATTATATCAGAATCCAAGCATCTTCAACCGATTCTTCAGTTAAAGACTGTTTTCTTTTATTCAAACTTTTTATACAAAATCATTTCCATAAAACGTCTTTTTTTTTTTGCTATGAAAAACCTGATATACCCAGCTATCATCAGTTTCACTATTGTTGCTATAAAAGCCATATTGTGTAGTCTTTACGTCATGTACGTACCAGCGAAGTTAGGAGCCAGGTCAATCTGGTTAATGGAGAAACCACCCGCACAAAAACCGGTGAAGCCCACAGATAGTGTGAGCAGGGCGATAGCGAGGGGACGGCTACAATGGACCAAGGTGAGACCAACAAGACAGCCAGCTGGAACAAGTAACCCTGTTACAGGAAAAACAGAACAAAAAAATATCAGAATGGTTATACATGTAAATAGGTGTTCATATATATTATGGGCGAGTGAGTGAATAAGATTTAAGACTGTAAGAGATAATGTAGTGGGTATATGAAATTGTCATACAAAACACTAAATGGGCTTCAATATATGCCTGTATGCTCAATAATAATCCTTTAAAACATATTGTAGAAGTTGACCTTGATGAAATAGGTCAGGGTTAGGGAGCTTTTTGAAATTAGATCAGGAGTTCCTTGAAGAGAATGGTATACGCCGGTTATCCAAATTGGATACACTATGCCCAGTGTAGTGTTCTGATCAGCTTGGATAGGAGTTCCAATTTGGGTATTGTACGGCAAGCCATATGCCATCCATTCTTTGTTGAGTTCGAAAATGGATGCCAGGGAGTTCCTAGGAGTCCCAATGCGGCGCACCATGCCACACCATTTGGAATGCCTCATGCCAGTTCCTAGTATACCCGAATTTTAAGAAGCTCCCTTAGTCACCTGAAACAGGCTTCTAATTAATCACCAGCACAATGTACTGTAGAGTAAATTTGAAGAACAGAGACATGATCCCTCGAGGTTCTGCAATAACTAGAATTTGGCCTTGAATCCATAGGCCAAGGTCAATCAAATTGTAAAGGCTTCTGGTCAATCACCAGTTGCATATGTGGTATGAAGTTGGAGAGCCTAGATGTAAGCCTTCAAAAGTTTTTTTATATTTTGAATTTTCGTTTATATTATTTAACATATTAAATTTTGAAGCTCTTTGACTTTCTCATATGTCGGAAGGTCTTTCATATATTTGTATTATTATTATTATTTCTTTCTTATTTTTGAAGTTTTTATCTTTTTTTTAAGTCTTTTTACTGTTCTCGTCTTAAAAGTCTTTAATTTCTTCATTTTTCCAGCATTATTCGTATATGTCAAATTCCTCTCCGTGATGCATTCTTCACAATGATGAATTTGCACAAAATTTCTGATTCAGTTACAACAATAGTAGCATCATTCTCAAAAGTAAGAAAGAGCCCAAAATGAGAGTTACAGCCTACCATGACCATCATGGTATTAGCCAGAAATTTGAAATAGGGTGTCTCACCCTGTACTATCTTAGCACTTTAGGCCGGGTAGAAGCTCCAGGCCCCTAGATGGCTGGAGATACATTCTATCCCAGTTCTGACATCTAAATATAACAAGAGCCCAAGGGGCTTCAATATACGCCCGTATATCTGGAATTACACTGGTCTGAATTTCTAGATTGTTAATGGCCTTGATCCGAATTGGTAGCTAGCAATCCAGAGAAAGGTCTACGATTTTATGCTTCTGAGAATGTTACATCACATCTTATATTGAATGATAAACTAAAATGGGCTGAACTCTTGGTAACTAGGTGACCTTGAAACAAGAGTCGAGAGCTCACATCTCCCACAATGAAATCGACAATAGTCAAACACAAGAAAATAGTAGTTTTCTTTCAAATGGATTCATTTCAGGCGAGAAAATTTTCCATGAAGGTAGAAGGATGTGAAGAAAGTGATGAAGTAAACCTTTGTTCTTGAGTTAATAAACAGGTATAAAGTTCATAAAGGACCCCTCTCCCCATTAAATTAGTAAATGTACGGTTTTTATTTCACAACAATTTAAGTAAATGTAGCCATTTCTTACATGTATCAAACATGAGACAACTCCACAGGACAAATGCCATATACATGTAGGGGAGACAAGTCTGAATATTCCAACCTAACACATACATGACATATAGGCAGCTAAACTTGACTTTTGACAAATTGATCTCTCTTTGCAATGCGAGTAAGCTATACCCAAAGTTTGGTATCAATCCATACCTTGAAACTAGAGATATCGCATGGACAACTAATGTTAATGGGTGAATGGACAGAATGCATCATCGCATTACATGATCTCGTCTTCGACAGGTATATGAAAATGTGACTTTTAATGATTTCTTGAGTTTGGGGTCACAGTGACCTTGATCTTTGACCCACATTTTGGTATGTAACACATCATGTCCCTCTAATGTATCTACTGGCACAAAAAGGTTATTTTTAAGGATCTCAAATTTTTGGGTCACAGTGACCTTGACCTTTAATCTTGACCTACATTTTGGTACACGACACATTGTCTTCCCTCAATATCTTAATCATCTTCACAAGTCCAGGTAAATCCTTGGAGGGTTTACCTTGACATTTTTGGTCTTTCGAATGAGTTCTTGAGTCGACGCCTCCATTATACAATCTCGTACATTTCATCCACCGCGCTTGTTTTGAATAAGCATGTCGGTATCCCAAGCTTGCGGT
>JAVTVY010038622.1:0-15547 GCA_036873755.1 Hanleya hanleyi | reverse complement strand
AGTCCAAAAAGGGAGCAACAACAACAACAACAACAACACAGATTACAGATCAATCCTTTTATTATGCGTGAACAACATAGAAATGCATGTACTGACCTGTCTGTGGGGGTTTCCCACAATGGCGTTCACCTTCGCGTCTTTTCGTGTACGGCCGTGTCTTTTCGTTAAAGTCCGTGTATTTTCGGTAAAGTCCGTGTCTTTTCGGTAAAGTCCGTGTCTTTTCGGATCGGTGACGTCCGTGTCTATCGTCCGGGCACTTCGCGTCTGCGCCTGCATTGGGTATGTATAAGGGTCTTCATACGCGCGCGCAATGCGGCTCAGTGGTACACCAGTACACCAGTCTCGATCCTCGACTTGGGGTAGAGTGTGCTAAAATAGATTACCAGCTAGCGTGCTATAAAAGGGAAGCGGCCTTGCCATTTCATCAGACACTCTATCAACCACCAAGATGTTCACTTGCACAACTTGCCAGAAGCAGTTTACTCGTCTAGATAATTTACGACGCCACGAGGCCTCCACCCACAACGATGGACTGTATACTTGTATAACCTGCGCACGGTCATTTAATCGGGAAGATGCTTTACTGCGCCACGAACGTTCAATTCATGGGCCATCCAAGCGTCCATGCGAGGATTGTGATCAACTCTTCAAACGACGCAGTCAGTTGCTGCGACACCAACGGTTGATTCATGCCCATGAGCATGAACGACAACTTCCTACTGAAGAGGAGCCACGGAAGGTGAGATCCAGTGAAGATAAACCCGGGGAGACGAACGCCACTGGTGATGCGATGACGGAGAGCCCGCCTATACCCACAGTTCAGAAGAGCCTGGATTTCCAGCCGGACCACAGCGTTACGGTTTCGAGTCCTGACAACATCGAACATTTTCTGGTGGAGCCCATAAATGTTCCTAGCGATCTCTTACAGGACAACCATCCAATCAGTGACATCGATCGGCGCCTTTGGTCCATGACACGGTACTGTTTCCACCCTCAAGATATCTACAATTTCCCACTGACCAACCGCACCTGTCTACGCAGCTACGTAGAAGCCATCTTCAATGATCAAACTACGGCCTTTACATTGAATGTCGCTTTCGGGTACATCTTACGTCACAAAAAGACGGACCAGTTACAGTATTATTATCCCAGTGCCAACAACCATGTGTTTGACCAGCCGGTCACCATCATTAACCGGGGGTCACTAGAGACGATGCTGGAGATACTGGACACCGTGGAACCTTTGAGATGGGCGCATTGTCAACGCCCCAACATTCAATGGGTGGTAGAGAGGGTAACCAATGTCACGTTTTTCCTGACCAAGCTGACCGATCACCTCCATCGGTTGAATGCGTCACCCGTGCACTGATGAATATCATGCCGTACACACACTCTATGTCTACATGCTGCTCGCTGACTTGAGCTCAGTAAACCCTTGTACCTAATGTGACAATGTGTTAAATAATAAAACATGGTGTTTGATATTTCAATTTCTTTTGCTGTGAACATACTAAACATACCCAGGGCGGCTCCCCCCAGCCTGGGTATGATGTAACATTGGGGTAATAAACTATATAAACATTACTAAACTTGTTGTTCCCAAAACGGCTATTTTCATACCCTTGGGCCACCGCGCAAGCGCAGAATGCCGATATTTCAACCCCACACCCAGCCCATCAGATGCCCCTTCACGAATGCTTCACATTGATACCTCATATGACCCCACTGGACCAATAGTGGCTCCCCTAGATGCCAAAACGTCTATTTCCATACCCTTGGTCCACCGCGCATGCGCAGAATGACGCTATTTCAATCCCACACCCAGCCCATCAGATGCCCCTTCACGAATGCTTCACTTTGATACCTCACTCGATCCCATTGGACCATTAGGATCTCCCCTAGCTCCAAAACGGCTATTTCCATACCCTTGGGCCACCGCGCATGCGCAGATTGCCGATAGTTCAACCCCACACCCAGCCCATTAGATGCCCCTTCACGAATGCTTCACTTTGATACCTCACTCGACCCCACTGGACCAATAGTGGCTCACCTAGATGCCAAAACGTCTATGTTCATACCCTTGGGCCACCGCGCATGCGCAGAATGCCGATATTTCAACCCCACACCCAGCCCATCAGATGCCCTTCACGAATGCTTCACTTTGATACCTCATAGAACTCCATCGGCCCATTAGTGGCTCCCCTAGCTCCAAAACGGCTATTTTCATACCCTTGGGCCACCGCGCATGCGCAGAATGCCGATAGTTCAACCCCACACCCAGCCCATTAGATGCCCCTTCACATAAGCTTCACTTTGATACCTCACTCGACCCCATCCGACCATTTTATCTAGGGACTACTTTTTCTCCGCGGAAGCTTTTTCCCGAGACCGAATCACCGCCAAAACCGCGGCCAGACCGCATCACCGCGGATGAATACATCCAGGCCGCCATCTTAAACCCACCACCACCATCCACCCACCAGCCGCCATCTTAAACCCACCACCACCATCCACCCACCAGCCGCCATCTTAAACCCACCACCACCATCCACCCACCAGCCGCCATCTTAAACCCACCACCAACATCCACCCACCAGCCGCCATCCACCCACCAGCCGCCATCTTAAACCCACCACCACCATCCACCCACCAGCCGCCATCTTAAACCCACCACCACCATCCACCCACCAGCCGCCATCTTAAACCCACCACCACCATCCACCCACCATACACCACGTGACATCAATACTCGCTTCTGATTGACTACCTCCACGTGACCTCCACAAAATATGCAAATTTCCGGGGTCAATAATACCTGCCTGACTCTTTGTATACTACTGTCTGTACCCCTCGTGGCCACACAATTATAGCCCTTTGAAAATGTGTCCAGTTTTGACAAAATTCAAGAGGGCGACTAAATCACCTGACTCAGATACCAAATGTTTACATAATCTTGGTCACCATATCATGTAGCATATATATAGTCACTTGTCCCGTAAAATCCATTACTTGTTAAATCTCTCAAATTTAATTGGTCCGTGACGGTCATTTTGCATTAACTGTTCAACTCCTCTCTCAAGAGTTTGGTTGCCGTCGATCAAGGATCACATATACCAAGTTTCAAGGCATTCGGCCTTGATGACTCGGAGGAATTGAAATTGTTCGATACTAGGTCAATCCAATATGCCATTTGCGTACACTTCGCCATCCATAAGATGGCTTGCGAATCGTGTGTCTCCATTATCGCGGAGCGATATCCGGTACCGTATTCTGTTCGGCCTTCATCCGGCGGAGAACAGACTCAAGAAATCTGATAAATTACGGGTTTTCATACCACTTCGGAAACAGATATTGTCTGGGCTTACAAAATATATAGGTATGAATAACTTTCGTATCATCCAAGAGGTGTGGTAGAACTGTAATTTTGAACAAGTAGGACATCGCATGACTCGAAAATGGCGAGTTACGTTGGGGTTACCAATCACCTCGCTGGGGGACTAATATAGTAAAATAAATGTTTACCGAACATTTCGATTACTTTTCAAGTCTGCATAATACCTATGTTGACCTAGCGTTAAAAAGAATTATCTGGAGATAATTTTACCTATTTATCTGGACAGAACATATGAAAAGTAGTTCGCCCATGTGCAACACTAAAGGAGTTGTTCGGCCGGATTCAAACTGAACCGTGCGTTGGTTGGTTTCCCCTATACGTCAGAGCAACGTAGTAAAGGCCAACTTCCGCTATTGGTGGCAGGGATGGTAATGGAGCCTGCGAAATGGAGCATGCGCTGTGGGGAGGTTGTGTGGTTACGTCGGTAGACTTTAGCTGATTGGCTGACGAAGTCACGTGGTATTGATTTCTGGAAATTCCCTCTTGCAGTTGCCGAAAGTAGGCTGAAAATGGATACACACGATCCCAGGGTCAGTCTTACCGCGTATAGATGACCCAGATGGTTACAGGTTGTCCAGTATGCCAGCCGAAAATCAATCAAAATCTATTACCATCCCTGCATACGTCCATTAACTCTCTGGTGCAATGCAATAAACCAGGAGGCTGTATCTTTCAAGGTTCAAGACCTACAGCTCGTTGACGATAGTTCAATTTTTAGAAAACCTCAAGACGGCGGCTAAACCACATGACCTAGAAACTTAAAGTTTGAATATTCCTCATCGTCATGTTGTGTAGCATACACCTACCCGCTTCCTTCATCGAAATCCAATAATAAAAATAAAGTCTAATTGGAACTATGGACTACTTCAACATAACATCATTGCTGGTGGTCAGTGACCTTGACTGTTAAACTTTTGACCTCAATCTTGGTACCCGACACATTGCTTCCTAGCAAAGAACCGCCTCACAACAATGTGATGTTCAATCCTTTCCTGATTTTATATCCCAAGTAGCCTTCACCTTCGACCTTGGACCTTTCGACCTCAATAGGGTTCTTGCTTACCGAAAGCGTGAGGTATTCCCAAGGTTAGATAAGTCTGACAATCCACATCCTGTGACTGAAGTAATGGCACAGACAATTTCTTGGGAAGTGGGCGGGGGAGGGGCACCTTGACGTTGACCTTTGACCTATTCGACCTTCCGAATTTTTTTATAACTTATCTTACGCTCATTGCTGTGAGCCTATTCGCGAACACTTCAGTGAGAAGGCTTCGCGGTTTTCTTGTTGCGGTTAATTCAAGAATGATGTATGTACGGTTGTCATCTCAAAGCACACATTAGTTAATGTTCAGATTTTTCACATCATAGTTTATAATTTTAGGCCTATTTTAAATATTCAAGTATGGTAAATACATCTGTAACAGTCTCTCAACTTCGGCCAGAAACGTCAAACTCATACATTTTAAGGGACCACATTGCCGTCATTTTCAATTAAACATTGATGCCTCTTCAGGGTTACTTTAATATTTCAAAATTGCATTATAGCAGGAAAAATGTCCCAAACTTAGAAATGAATTCTGAAAACATCCACCATAGCTGTAATACTACATTGTGATTCCGCGACGTTCAGCGCAAAAAGTGAAGGAAGACGATCGACTCCCACATATATTTAATTGGAGGCGATAAAAATGCCTCCGTCCAGATGTTCAAGAGTAACAAATGATCACCATTGGGCTCATTTGGAAGTTTAAATGCGAATAAGCCGAAATTCGATATTTTTCTCTCAAACATGACACAAATTGTGTCAAAATGATTATCTGTCTTGTAAAAATCTTGATTTTGATGAACATGTACTTTGAAGTAAAAAATTTCTTTGTGAAGGTTAGAAAATTTCCAAAATTAGACGAAATGAAAAAATAATAATACACAGCTAAGCAATCGTTGTGAATTTACTCATGATGTTCGACATGGAAGTTCCATCTTCACAAGTCCAGGTAAATCCTAAATCGATCCTAACAGATACACTGGCTCTCGAGGATGGGAAAGTAGTATATACAGAGCAAATTGAGTAAATAGCGCCTCACTGCGCATGCGCAGAACTGGGTGTGACGTCAGAAGTGTGTCTGTGCGCATGTGTGAGTTGAGATGTGAGTGGGGTGGGTTCAAAATGGCGGCCGTTTATTTGACCCACACGACACCAATCCGTTGACCGATTGGTGTTGTGTGTGTCAAATAATTGGCCGCCATTTTGAATCCACCCCACTCACTCCGGTGCACGGATTGGTGTTGTGTGTGTCAAATAATTGGCCGCCATTTTGAACCCACCCCACTCACTCCGGTGCACTGATTGGTGTTGTGTGTGTAAAATAAGGGGCCGCCATTTTGAACCCACCCCACTCACCGGGTCATGTATAAAAGCAGTCGATTTTTAGGGAAAGGGGTGTATTTCAATTGGACTTACCTGACCTGCCTGCCTGCCTCCCTGCCTGCCTGCCTGCTTGCCTATCCGCTTGTATGGAATGCATGTACTGACTTGGTTCTGGTTTTTTTCCATCACGGTTGTGCGCAGGTGTATGACGTCACTTCCGGTCTGCGTGAATCGGGCGTGACCTGGGACTATGGGATGCATGTACTGACTTGGTTCTGGGTATTTGTCATCACGGGGAGGTCACGTGATCAGTTCAAGGTCATATCCATTTTTTTCCATCACGGTTGTGCGCAGGTGTATGACGTCACTTCCGGTCTGCGTGAATCGGGCGTGACCTGGGACTATGGGATGCATGTACTGACTGGTTTCATTCTTTTTTTTCCTTTTTTTAATAGTCAAATAGCTCCAAAAACGTCTATTTCCATTCTTGCGCATGCGCAGAATGCTGATAGTTCAACCCACACCAGTCCATCAGATGGCCCTTCATCTCACCTTCACATTGATACCTCACTCGGCTCCATCGGGCCACTAGGGGCTCTCCTAGCTCCAAAAAGGCTATTTTGCAGAAAAATATCAACATCTGGTGTACGAAGATTTTTTTTATTTTAGAGGTAGTGGGTCGAGTGAGGTATCAAATGGAAGCTGACGTGAAATGCTTCACATTGATACCTCACTCGACCCGATTGGACCACTAGGGGCTGCCCTAACTCCAAAAAAGGCTATTTTGAAGATTGCGCATGCGCAGAATGCTGGTAGTTCAACCCACACCAGTTCATCAGATGCTCCTTCACGATACCTTCAATTTGATACCTCACTCGACCCGATTGGTCCATTAGGGACGCCTCTAACCCCCCAAAAAGGCTATTTTCATAGCCTTTGGCCTTCGCGCATGCGCAGAAAATTCAAAATAGCCTTTTTTGGAGTTAGGCCAGCCCCTAGTGGTCCAATCGGGTCGAGTGAGGTATCAATGTGAAGCATTTCACGTCAGCTTCCATTTGATACCTCACTCGACCCACTACCTCTAAAATAAAAAAAAAATTTACGCCATCACCACCGCCCACCACCAAAAACCTTTTTGGCGTTACAGGCGTCCCTAATGGTCCAATCGGGTCGAGTGAGGTATCAATGTGAATCATTTCACGTCAGCTTCAACATGATACCTCACTCGACCCTCTACCTCAAAAATAAAATTTTGTTGACCTGATGTATGAAGATTTTTTTTTGAAAAAAAATTTTTTTGGGAAAAAAGGATGCTGGGAGCTGGTGTTAGTTGGGTGTGCTTAGGAAAGAAGTTTTCTCTTCCGGAAAGATGGGTTGGCCCTCAAAAGGGCCGTTGATAGTGTGATATGACACACTTAGGCGCGGTATATTCGCTTCACGCCTCCTACATGTTTTCTGCATATCGGGCACTTTATCTTGAGATGCAACTCGCCGGCGTCAATGCATCGGCACATCGCACCTTCACACGTCAGGGTTACCCAGCAATCCTTGCACACACATAGATGTCCACAGGGTAGTACCGCGTATAAGCTTTCCTGGTCCGTGCAGATACTACATTGTTTTGTTTTTTTCTTCACTAAGTCGTAGTATGTTTTGTCTGGCAATCTCCTCTTCCATTCCAGTCATCGTCGTCTCCATTGCTTCCATCGCTCCCCTCATGTCGATAATTTGTTCGTTGAGGCGTAATATCTCATAATAACTCTTTCAAAACTGGAGATGATCGTCAATCCATCTGCTTCATGATGGCCAACGATCTCTCTGTGTTCTTCTGTATCAGCAAGTCTTGGATCTCGAGTCGGATGATGTGTAAACAGAGCACGTCGTCTTCGAAAACTCATGATGGTGTATTGGTGAATACATATCAAAATTATACGCTATTTATAGTCTAGTGCGAAGGTGAGTACAAAATGGTCGTCATCCACAGGCCTCCATTTTTAACCCACCCCACTCACCGGCGTCACTCAGTGCAAGATATAGGCTGACCCACTGTATAGTGATTGGGAGTACAAAATGACGGACAATCCACAGACCGCCATTTTGAACCCGCCCCACTCACCGGTGTCAGTCAGTGCAAGAATGCCACTGTGCTGTGTACCCCCTTGTCCCAAAGCATTAAAATTTCTTATTATTTTTCGATAAATCCCTTATAATTTTTCAGGGAACTATGATAAGACTGTAACCCAGTCTACACGTAATTTTTTTAGCCAAGAAAATCAATTTTATTTCCAATGTACCTGGTGTTTTAACATGGATAAATAGATGGTAGTGTGGCGAAAATTTAAATTATTACCTACTCAGTACATATTATGGTTAATTTTAAAATTAGTTCGATTTGCAGAATGTAAACAAACACCCACATTCTGAAGCCTCACTAACACAGCCCTCTTTGTTTATTTTTGGTGTTTTATCGTCTGCCGGTAATTTTGACATCGTTTTGGCAAGACATTTCAAGACCCCCCCCCTACGGACATTTTTTGTAAGTTTAACCCATTTATAAATTTTCTACGGAAAATTCCTGTAGGAAATAGGAGAACATTGTCCTGACGTAAGAAGTTTGTACGTTTCATATTTACGGAAAAATTATTGGTCATATTTGTTCAGCCGAGTGTTAGTTTGTCGTGATAGACAATCGATAATTAATCATATTTAGAGATATATTTCTCAAGACAACCTTGCATCCAATGAAAATATAAGTGTTAAGGCTTACCTTGCTAGCCAGATGGCTGCCTAAGAGGTGTTATTTTGCAATAAAGCGGCATCTGTTCCCGCCGATGCGATGTAAAGCCAACAAAGTTATCGCTGATCATAAAGGCTGCGTTCATCTCACCAGAACGGTATACACTTCGAAATCTGTGAAAGAATATGAATTTTCACGTTTCCTGTCTGATATCACACAAATTGATGCGTTCGCTCGAACACAGCACACTCCCTCGATTACAGTCTTCGTGTGACATGCAGGCGATGCATGATGCAGATCACAATATTCATCTCAGTGGACACCGAAAGGAACAAAGTTCCGTTATAAACTGCGACAGAGAATGTTCCCCAGCTCAGAAAACAACACAATGATCAGTGAAATCGTCCTCCGTATGCAGGACGCTAACAAAACGCTAACAAAATGGTTGCTCAAGACCAAAAATTTGCCCGGATAATATCGTCGTTCAAACCACAGCGCCATCTATACGCTTTGGTGCAAGGGAGACAACTCGGACTAGACCAATTCCCAAGCGAAGATCATGTCCGCTATATTTGGCCTGTATGGGTATAGGGGTGATCGGGTTTTTTATGGCTTTTACTATGAGCTATGAGGTTGATCATGTAGAATACGATGGAAAAAAATTTGAAAGTACCGCGTAGGCTTGTATAAAGATCCCTATAGACCCATATACACTCATATACTGGGATATTAGTATGTATCAATCCATACGGGGTGGACATGATGGAGCACTAGTGGCCCGATGGGGTAGAGTGAGGTCTTATTTTAAAGCTCTCGAGGAAATAAATAAATAAATAAATAAATAAATAAATAAATAATAAAAAAATCAAAAAAATCGGCGAGTAGTAGACGAAGGGAAAATTGGCAAGTACTGACCATGCCCCAGACTACTTCATATGCATATCACGGCCTTAAGGCCTATGTAAGATGTAATCTACTTCACAGTTTAGTAGTATAAAAAGCGCAAGACCTTGTCCCTTCCAAAGAAATAAAATCGGCTCTATTTTACAGGAGTATATACGCAGGTGACGTGGGTTGTCACGTCACTTCCGGGTTTTCACTTTCGAACCCAGAAGAGTTCCAATTTTTTCCCTTAGACGTCCGTATGTTCATCCTCCAAACCCACAAGAGTTCCAATGTTCAACCGCCGGGGTGTTTTCCCGCCCCAGCGCCCCGCAGCGCGCGCGCGCGTCATCTCGCGTCATCCCCGGCAGTGCGCGCGCGCGCACGGACGCGGGTCAAAAGGTCAAAGGGTCACCTTTAGGTCAGACGGTCCAATGTCCAATGAGACAATGTTGCGGCATCGCTATAGTCAGAGCTTGAGCACAAAAAAAAAAAAAAGGGGGATTCTAGATGAACCTGGGAAAGATGGGCAGGTCCATTTGGACCAATCAGCGGTCGAGAAAAAGAGCCAATCAGCGGTCGAGAAAAAGAACCAATCAGCGATCGAACAATCAGCCAATCGAATTGGGGTATTCACGGTGTGCTTTCGCTGACGTCCGCGCCTACATCTGGGTTCTTGTACACCCGGGTAATGTTTTTCTGGACATGGATGGGTTACCTTTGGCTCCATTCTAGGCCACTGATTGGCTAATACGGTGTTCAAAGCCACTTTCATGCATTATGCTCATAGAACTTATAGTCATAATCTATACGTGTTGGACGAGTCTCTTCACTCACCGTATACACGTACCTCAATGAAATGCCCGCTCCAAACCTAGACCAAAGACACGTACTTGGTCTGTAGGCTGATTTCATTGGCTCTCTATTTTTTACTATAGTGCTCTTGCCTTCTAACCTTGATGGGTTACCTAGAACTTATAGTCATCATCTATACGTGTTGGACGAGTCTTTTCACTCACCGTATACACGTACCTCAATGAAATGCCCGCTCCAAACCTAGACCAAAGACACGTACTTGGTCTGTAGGCTGATTTCATTGGCTCTCTATTTTTTACTATAGTGCTCTTGCCTTCTAAACTTGATGGGTTACATTTTGACCCCATCCCACACCACTGATTTCAGTTTGACTGAATCTCCACATTGGGCATTGATGCATTAGGAATAAAACACACAAGACAGGGTTTTTTGGTGAGATCTCATTTTTTTTTTATTCAGTGAACAACGTGAGAACAACCACGTGAAAACTCAAGCCCAGAACAAGGGGCTTGTAATTAACTGAAGCCCAGAACAAGGGGCTTGTAATTAACTGAAGCCCAGAACAAGGGGCTTGTAATTAACTGAAGCCCAGAACAAGGGGCTTGTACATTGAAGCCCAGAACAAGGGGCTTGTCATTAACTTAAGCCCAGAACGGGGCTTGTACATTGAAATGATGGGCGGCCCAGTCATAGACGAGTACATCGCGGTCCTCGGCCTGGGGGTACTCGTCAAACATCTGTACGATAGTAGATAAGGGTCTTCCCCGGCATCGATGGTACAGGTAAAACAAGCAATATTGTCCGCACACGCCACTGGTCAGGCTTTGCAACGTTTGACTGTTCCAACACCACGTCTCTGTGCCTTGATCCATGAAGTCTGTTAAATCGGGATGGAGGGGTGGCAGACCGTACGGGTCAAAGTATTCCCCCTGCTGTTCTGTCAAGTACACGGCCACCCAGTGTTCACCGGGCCGATCCATCGGGTCCGTGTTGAGAACGTAAGCAGCCGGATACATACGGTCTAATGGAAACACATCTCGGGCGAACACCCCTTGAAAGTCACCACTACTGGTCTGTCATGTTAGGTGGAGAAGTCACACAGGACGTTGCGCGCCTTGTCCACTTGAATGATGTTGTCAAACTCGGCGTAGCAGATCACATTGACGGTGGTCCCGAGGGCTCGTGCAAAGCGGATTTCCAACCGTAAATTGCCTTGCTTGGCCAGGGCCAGCTGATGGTCGTTCTCTAAGGTGGGGGTCAGATCGAAACAGAACAACGTGTATCCGTTCGCGTAGTCCTCCTGACTGATCATATTCCCTTCGTCCTGGTTGATTTGACCGGTGGCTGTAAACAGGCTCTGATAGGCTCGAATGAAATTCCTCCGCCCAAAGTTCGGGGTTAAGGCCGTGGCTGGGACCTGTTGTCCATCCACATGCAGGGCCACAAAATTGATGCCGAAATGTTTAAAGTCAAACGGATTCTCTGGGTAGGCTCCGCTGACACTGGTATTTTCCACACAGGCCAGGATCAATCGCTTGGGTAGTTCCCCCAGGAACAGGTTTTCTTTGTTGGCGCCCATATTTCCAGCAGGCACAGAGAACACTTTGGTTTGCACACGTCGGATAGGGTACTGGGCTGGTTTTGTTTCCAAGGCTTGCATGTGTCCCAATTGAACGGCTAGATTCGGTTTCACTTTTCGGACATATAGGACTGCGTCTTGGATGACAATCTTATAGTCCGCTGCATGCCCCTCTACGTTAGTGGCCATCAAGGCGAAGGTCGGAGGCGCCCGTATCAGTCGAATTTTGATGGGGATCTTGTTCAAGAGGTACCGGTCTTGCATGAACATGTCTGCATGCAGTCGACCCATCATATCCACCGAGGCACTGTTCGCAGTGAAAGCCTTCCGTTTGTTATATCCCCCATTGTCCGCCGTGTCCATGTGCTCGGCCGTGTCCTTGTAGAATAAAGCGGTTGTCAGCTGAGATTTTAGCCTCTCGGCCATACGACAACAGTGTCTCGATGTAGGCTCGATAGGGGTACGTGTTGGTGGAGTCACTGATGAGTTTGTCGCTGAGAAAAATATCCACCTGCTGAAACATCGAGTGCAGCCAGAGATTCGTCGGGCCCACCGTTGCTTGGTCAGCGATTCTGGTGCCAGCTCCATTGACCACCTTGGCTTACACATACAAGTAGGTATGGGCTAAATCCACATAGGCCGTATCCGCATTACTGATGGTGAACTCGATGGGTCCGGTTTCGTTGATGCTGGAGAGCGGGAGATGCTCCACCCATAATCCTTGTTCGACACTGGTTTGTGTGGGCGGCACGGTCCACAAATCAAATTCACTGTTGGTGGAGGGGCAGGACTCGGCGTGGATTAAGGCCATGTTTTAAGAAAGATATCCCGGGTCTTCTTCGATGTGCGTCGTCGCTGGATCGGTCGTCGACTGGTGCGTGGTCTCCGTGGGGCAGCTCTTTTATTCCCTACGGTGCGTTGTGCTTTGGCCACCAAGACGCCTCCCGCTTCTTTGGCCCGCCGTTTCAAGGATTCTTTGGGTGCCGTACCCCCCAAGACATCACCGGCCACTTGCAGTCCACTGCGTACCGCTTGTTTGCCCATTGCTTTCACCCCACGCGTCACCAAGGGCAGGAACGTTTTCACAATGCTGCCGAGTATGTTCCCCAGTCCATGTCCTCGTTGCATGCGTGCACCGCTAAAGACCGGAAAGCCACCCCCGGCCTGTTGGGCATAATAGTCGGCATAGCTGCGTGCATCGCACTCGTAAGGTACTTTCATTATGCAAAGTGGGGAGCACGTGCTTGTCGAAAATGAAGTGTCAGCACCACTTTTCCTCGTTCGAATGCCACCGCTCGTCCCGTGTCATCTCTTATATCCACTGGGATCGTGTTGATGTCGGTATGTCGTACGGGCAGGTACATGATATGGTTGAAACTGTGGGTGACTTGATCGCCATACGTATTTTTAATGGGGACCACCCGTAACAGAGGTGTGTTGATATCGCCCACGATGTGGTTGTCCACTACGTCCGAGTAGACGTAGAGTCCGTACATACCCGACTTCATATCCATCGGGATCTCGCCTTGGTGGGCGGTGGGACCAGCGAACGTCTGTAGATCGAAACCCAGCATTTGCTGTAGTGTAAGACTGAGTTTCACATTCACGGTATCGGTGACGGTAAGCTGTGCCTTGTCGTTGTGTACGTTGACATCGAAGAACACGTTTCTCTTGAAGCGCAAGGCTATCAGGCGTGTTGCACTATCCGTCACCCCCCGTAGCGCCTTATCATGCATCAGTCTTGACAGCCCACCCATGAACTCTTTGGGGGTATCGTATTGGCCTTCGGGCAGGGTGAGCCGGGTGTTTTTGCCTTCGTAGGTGACCTCGTACCACACTTCATTGGCTCGCACGTTGTACCACGAGTAAGGGTATTGGATATCCACGAGGGCACATTCCCACCGGCCAGGTAAATGTAACGGTTGCGGTAACTGGGTGACGTACTTGGCCACGGTGTTGTCAGGAAACACATCCAGCGAACTGTTACTGGGTAGGGTCAGGTAAAACATGGCGACTGAGCTGTCCTGCTGCTGCTGTTGGTTTTAATAGGTCTTCCAGGCCTTGGGCGGTTGTGTCCGGCGTCGTGTTCGTCGCGTTGACTTGCTACGTGTCACGGCTCTGGAGATGTGGGGTGTCTTGATCAAGGGTGTTTTTTTATAGGCGCGAAAAGAAGGTGCCCGTTGTGGTGGTGTTTTGGGGGGTGACTCCGGTTCCCAGTCGGATTTCCAAGAAGGTAGTGGGCCACTCGGCGATTGCTGGGTTTGCTGCATAAAGGCCCAGCGGTGGGGGTTCCCCACCAATTCCTGTGGTACATGCATGTCTTTCAAGCCTTGAGCGAAGACCTCCCATCCTGGAGGATCCGTGTGCGATCTGCGTTGACGCATCAGATCATTCACTAAATCCGTCATGTGGGTGCCGGGGACCACCTGATTCTGTACCAGGAGTTCGCCTTTATCATTCCAAGTCATGTTAGGATTCTGTTTCATCCGTTGTAATACCAGGCCAGCTTGTTTCTTGAACGAGGCAGGTACACTCTTCAGCACTTCGTCTTCCACCCACTGTGGGGCTGTGGAGGCTACCTGACCCGGCTGTTGGAGCGGTGCTGAGGTCAGCGGTCTGTCACGTGGTGGTGGTGGTGGTGGTGGTGGTGGTGGTGCTGTTGCTGGGGTAGACAGGGTTTTGTATTGGTCCATGAACGTCATGTACCGTTGAAGCGTCTCATTGTACCGTTGTACTTTCTCACTGTCGCTTAACCCCGGTCTCTGTAAGATCTGTTGCATCTCTCCATCGAGGCTGTTTATGGTCTTCACCGTAGGTGGGACAGGGTAGGGTGATTGGAGGTTTTGCAGGAACCGTGGTTCGACGAGGACCATTTTTTTCGTGTGGTTCATTGTCGGCCGAAGAGTCCACCCAATACTGGACCCAACACGGAAGCGGCCAACGGTGCTAAGATGGCCCCGAGAAAGCCGCCTTTCTGTAACACCTTTTTCTTTTGTGTTTGAGGGACCCGCTTGTGGACTAGGGTTCGGAGACCTGTCTTATGCTTGGCCAACTTGGTCTTCTGAGCCGGAGTCAGTGGTACGTTGCCTTTTAACAGGTTGTACCCGATCTCGCACAGACAGCGTACAAGGTCAGGGTCCGCACCGCGTACAATGGTTCGGACTAACTCGGGTGGGGCCGTCTTCAATACACGGAGCGTGGGAGCGTGCTTCCGTACTCGCGCAGACATCCTGTACAACTAATGCTAGAACCCACAACGCTGCCCTTTTTATCCACCTCACAGACAAAGTCAACCCTGCTGTGGTATTCATTCTTTTTATTATTCCCCATCATCAAGCACACAGACCCCAGCTGGAGGCGCCACTGTGGATGTGTTTACATTATTTTTGCATGTACACGTGGTGGGTCTCTCCGGGAAAGATGTCGGTCCGTAGTCGAAGGTGGTCCGGAGTGGCTTGCTTGAGGTCGAAGAGCATATACCCGTGCTGAGGGGTTGTGGCATCTTTGAAGGCTTCCAACGCAAACGGTGTGCGGCCGGGAAACATCTGTCTCGCCAGGTGCAGCAGTTGAGTGGTATCTCTCGGGTTTTTGAAGAGCACCAGGTAGTGGGCATTTAAGCTGATATTCCGATGTTCTTTGTTTTTACTGAACAGATTCTGCACAATGTAGATGATGCTGAGCCGTCGATGATGGCTGCCTTTGGTAAAGAGTTGGGTGACCCGAGCATCCGTCTCCGCCATGAGATCATCCAGAACCACCAAGGTGTCGGGT
>JAVTVY010038621.1:0-15950 GCA_036873755.1 Hanleya hanleyi | reverse complement strand
TCTGTGTCTCATTTGAAAAGAAATGAAATGGCATTAACTTATTGTTTAGGTAGAAATCTCTGTTATTGTTTCTTTTGTGTTATTTAGCTGGAACGATGGATGTGTGGGCCATAAATACTTGTTAATTCTTATTTCCTCATCGGAAGTTTCGTGTGCAACCTTTAACAGTCGGGCGGTAACGAATAAAGAGCATATACAAGTGTTTGTCATTCTCTGTAAGGGGCTAATTGATCTTTTGAATTTCTGTGTATATTTTGGTTAGGCGGTTGTAACAAGACAAGCCAAAGAGACAACTAGTCTGACCGAGCACTGCATGTTGCCCGATTATGACCTCGACTCGCCCGTGTGTCAGAATTTATACGAAGCTGTATTCATTTGAAATGTTACGTTCAACCGTTTTACTGGCCGTTCTGAAAGAGGAGGCGGCCTTCGCAATTTGCACACACCAACGTTTTATGAATTCTGATAATATATTTAGGCATACTTTAAGCTATCTTTGGCGAAACTTTTTGTTAATGAAGATTATTCGTAGTCTCAACCGAATGTTCACAAGACGACCGAGTTTCCTTGGAGCGCAAACAAAAAATGATAGATAATCATTTACAGCATTCTTATTGAAGAAGTCAAATCTTCTATATATGTTTTTAATTACTTAGCCAGTAATTTAAACTGTAGAATAGATTGTGTTCTTGCCGTACACCGCCAGAGGGGAACTCTTTGAAAACAATTCAGTTTTAAGCGGTGACGGCTGTTAGCGCGCAATCCGGCAAGCGCCCCAACGGGGAGCCATGTTTACCGCCGACATGCTTACAATGGTTCAGTGGTTTGACCGGACTATATTCTACCGGCGCGTGGCGGCAAGGGTCACATCATGGGGGGTGTAATAAGTCTTGGTGATTAGGCCAGCACGTTGGCGCGCCTTCAGTGCGTAAACCCTGTTCACTAATTGGAAGATTAAGCTGATCTGCACTGTAATACCAGGCCAGCTTGTTTCTTGAACGATGCAGGTACACTCTTCAGCACTTCGTCTTCCACCCACTGCGGGGCTGTGGGTGGTACCCCTGGTAATGGCGGCTGTTGGAGCGGTGCTGAAGTCGGCGGTGTGTCACGTGGTGGTGGTGGTGGTGGGGTAGAGAGGGTTTTGTATTGGTCCATGAACGTCATGTACCGTTGAAGCGTCTCATTGTACCGTTGTACTTTCTCACTGTCGCTTAACCCCGGTCCCTGTAAGATCTGTTGCATCTCTCCATCGAGGGTGTTTATGGTCTTCACCGTAGGTGGGACAGGGTAGGGCGATTGGAGGTTTCGAAGGAACCGTGGTTCGACGAGGACCATTTTTTTCGTGTGGTTCATTGTCGGCCGAAGAGTCCACCCAATACTGGACCCAACACGGAAGCGGCCAACGGTGCTAAGATGGCCCCGAGAAAGCCGCCTTTCTGTAACACCTTTTTCTTTGTGTTTGAGGGACCCGCTTCTGGACTAAGGTTCGGAGACCTGTCTTATGCTTGGTCAACTTGGTCTTCTGAGCCGGAGTCAGTGGTACGTTGCCTTTTAACAGGTTGTACCCGATCTCGCACAGACAGCGTACAAGGTCAGGGTCCGCACCGCGTACAATGGTTCGGACCAACTCGGGTGGGGCCGTCTTCAATACACGGAGCGTCGGGGCGTGCTTCCGTACTCGCGCAGACATCATGTACAACTAATGCTAGAACCCACAACTCTGCTCTTTTATCTACCTTCCTCCTGAATATTGAACAGGGACAAAGTCAACCATGATGTGGTATTAATTCTTTTTATTATCCCCATCATCAAACACACACACTCCAGCTGGGGGGCCACTGTGGGTGTGTTTACATTATTTTTGCATGTAAACGTGGTGGGTCTCTCCGGGAAAGATTCCGGTCCGTAGTCGAAGGTGATCGGGGGTGGCTTGCTTGAGGTCGAAGAGCAAATACCCGTGCTGAGGGGTTGTCGCATCTTTAAAGGCTCCCAAAGAGTTGGGTGACGCGCGCATCCGTCTCCGCCATGAGATCATCCAGAACCACCAAGGTGTCGGGTTCCAAATCGGCCAAGTTGGGTAGGCCTTCCACGAAGTGATGTGGGGCATTGCTGCATACGCTGCCTGCCATTCTCCATAACACCACACGACTCGGGCAATGGGTGGGGTGATCATGTTGTCGGCGTGTTGAAGGAGCTTCCTGACGAAGTGCGTTTTGCCGGAGCCCGTAGGTCCTGCGATGACGCAAGTGAAGGGATGCTGCCAACGAGGGTCCATGGTTCGAGCTGTATGTGCTGTCGTGGTAACCCGCTCTTGAAAATTTGGTACGAGTGAGCTGGAGTGATGGTGGGTACAACGTCGGTCGTCGTTGTCGATGGGCGTTCACTGTGTGTGATGAAATCCGGCGGATTTTCAGACGCTGTGGGTGTACTTGGTGTAGAGCTCGATGTGGACTGTATACTTGGTGTGGAGCTCGATGTGGCTTGTACACGTGGTGTGGTGGTGGTGATGACTGGGCTTGTTTCGATCACGGGGTTGACTAGTGTAGAGAAGGTCTGTAGACTGGTTTAACTGCCACTTACAGCTGGAGTTCTAAGTTGGTTAAGTAGAGTACTGAGATAGGCTACGTCGTAAAACACACCTCCGTACAACACACGCAGCAGGGTTAGCAATATTACCACAAAGCCCACATGAGCTTCGAGCATTTTGGGAGACGCTGTGTTCAGAGGCAGCTGCTGTTTGTCCATAGCACCGTGGTCGAACGTGGAATGAAAGATGACGGTAGTGGTGTCTGGCTTTATAGTCGTTTCACCCGGTTGGCAGCGACCCAGGAATTGAAGGAACTGGGCCAGCCTTGCCATTTGACGAAATGAAACAGTTTGCCACGTCGACGTTCCGTTTTCAAAATCTGCTCCACCGTGTAGTAGTCTTGCTTTGTTTTTACGACAGGCTGTAATTCCGTCTCGTAAAACGTTCCTAGCAACGGTTCCCCTTGAAGATCTTCCAGTTCATAGACTCGCTGCTGTCGGGGTAGGCGCCGTTTAATCAGGAAGTGCTCATCGCTCCAGTTGGGCAAGTAACTTTTCTCAAATTAACCTTTGACTTTACTGATCCGTACAAGGTCGAAGGTCCCCGACCTTGTACACCTCATTCGTCGTTCGCTGCGATTGCCTGGGGTACAAGACATGCCGGACTTGGGCTTCATTGCGTTGGGTCACGGTAATGGGGGCTCTCTCTATACTCCGGTGACAGGCTCGATTGTAACCACGCACAAGTTTCGGGAGAACATCGATGTACCGCCTTGTATTCTTATAGGTGAAATATTTATACATGCGGCGTTTGAATGTCCTGTTGAACCTTTCCACAACGGAAGCCTTGGTCTCGTTGTACGTATGGAAGAAAAACACCTTTTGGGCTTTCAGAAACTCTTGGAACAGTCTGTTGAGGAATTCCGTGCCTTCTTCGGTTTGCAAATACATGGGTTTGCGCCCGGTCTTGAAGATGTCCTTGAACGCCGCTATGAGATTCTCCCCCGTTTTCGTCCGGATAAGTACCACCCACGCATACTTCGACAGGATATCGATGCACGTCAAGATATACCGATTTCCATCGTTGTGTTTGGCAAAGGCGCTCATATCGACCAAATCCGCTTGCCACTGGGCATCTATTCCTCCCACGATGACACGGTTCCGTAGAAAATGGCGACGGACAGATCGATGTAAGGTATAGGTGTCTTGTTTTCTTAACCAGTCTCGGACTTGGGCACGTTGTATCCCCTGGGGTTTGGCCGCTCGATAGAGAGCCGACAATGCACTATAGGCCGCCGGACTGTCGGGACTGTAGTATAAGTTATCCAACACCTTCTCCAAGCTCTCCATGGTGACAAATGATGATGGACCCTGGCTCTATCGTTTATTTAAAACGGGTATATCTTAGGCCGGGGTTTCTTTCTGATTTTCTTCGTTGGCTTCTGCCAGCACAGTGTCGATGGTGAATGACCAGTCCAACTCGTCTGATGACCGCTTGATAAGCACTTGATCCACATCTGCCACGGCATCTTCCAATGCAGACCATAGAACAGGGTAAAGGGTAAAATGCACTGTACCCCCATCTAGCCGTGCCAATTGAGCAAAGAAGGGGCCGCGTCGGATGTACACATCGTGACACAAGTGAATGAGGTCGCCGTCCAGTTCACCAGACAACACCCGTTTGAATTTGGTCTAGCCCTCCCGGGACAGACGAATATTAGCGGAGCACGGTTGTGTAGGGTCTGCATCACAGATGTCTCCCACCTCCTCCATGATATCGACCTTATCCGCATAGACGTGCAGAAAGACCTCGGGGGTAAAGCTGAGAAACGCCCGTATTATATGCTCCGGCAAGGTCAGTACGTGAATGGTACCAAATTTGAGTGTCTCTCGTATTTTTAGAGAGAAAAAGTTGATGACGTGAGATCAAAGCATCGGGTGGTCATATCACTGGGCTGACAGTCTGGCCGGATAATCAGTGGCATCGTCGTCTGCCTCCGCTTCATTGCTAGGTTTGGCAATTTGTTCATTGGGTTCTGCCGCCGCTTCTCTCATGACATCAGCCCACTCCAACTGAACAGCTGACCGCTCGTCCGGTGTAAACAGCTGGTCCACAATAGGCACCACTTTATCGAAGGCTGTCCACAGATCGGGGTCTAGGGTGAAGCCTCGCGTAGGATCTTGGTAACGGCCCAGGCTTGGGAAGAAGGGTCCACGGTGTACGTAGATGGCATTGTCTATGTGGATGAGGTTTCCGTCGAGTTCACCACTCAATACCCGTTTAAATTTGGTCCAGCCGTCACGGTGTCTCAGCGCGCGACCAGCAAACATCTCCACGGTCTTCAACGATGGTGACTTTATCTTCATAGACGTGTAACCCCACCCGGGGTGTAAGGGGAAGGATGGCGCGTAGGACTAGTGACATGGTTGACCCAATGACGAACGGTGAATGACACACACTCTCACCGTCTCTCGTATTTATGATCAGGTCCCTCGGTGACATGGTTGACGCAATGACGATCGGTGAATGACGCACACTGAAGAGCCGTTCTTTTTCTGTCGTTGTCATTGCCACAGCGTCAGGGTAAATAGGGCAAAGACCATTACTAGGCCAACGAGCCATCGCTGGTTCCGCCGTGAGCGCTCGTGATCCATCGTCCGGGCATCAAGGATGGCTGTCACCTCTCCATCGAGCGCACTCTGACGAGGACCGCTTCTGTGAACTCTTACAAGATCTGGCGTCGCCCCTCGTTGTCGTCGCCATCTGCAAACATTGACCGAATCACTGCTCGGTAATCCGTGAGTGAATTAACCACGGTCGCATGCTGTAAAATGCGAGTCGCATAGAGATGGGTGTCCGTCATGGCTCTGCAACCGTAGGAATGGGGATGTGGGATCCAGAGGGACGTGTTTTATAGACCATGTCATACATGCCCACCTATACGTAGCTCTACGGGTGTAGTCCGTGATACGTACTATTCTGATTGGTTAGTCCAAAAAAGAGAGCAACAACAACAAAGATTACAGGTCAATCCTTTTATTAGCCCCTCCATCACAGCACATCCACGCTGGAGGAACCAGTAGGAAACATAATAGGAATGCATGTACTGACCTGTCTGTGGGGTTTTCCCCCAGAATTTCGCTGACGTCCGTGTCTTCATCCGGGCACTCATCCAAGTATGTATGAGGTTCTTGAGGAAGCGACTGCATGTAGTGAGCTGTATGTGTTTTTTTCGCTGACGTCCGTGTCTTCATCCGGGGACTTCACATCCGCGCCTGCATCTGGGTATGTATGAGGTTCTTGAGGAGGTGACTGCATGTAGTGAATATATGTATGAGGCTCTTGAGGAGGCGACTGCATGTAGTGAGCTGTATGTATGTTTTTTTTCGCTGACGTCCGTGTCTTTCAACCGGGCACTTGACGTCCGCGCCTACATCCAGGTACTTCTATGTAGGTGTATAAAAGTGGGAATTTTTAGGGCATTGCTGCATTCATTGGCCTGCTTGACCTGACCAGCCTGAGCCTGCCTGACCAGCCTGAGCCTATCTGACGAGAGGAGCTACTTGCCTGAGCCTCACCAGTGCAACCTCACCAGCCTGAGCCTATCTGGCGAGAGGAGCTACTTGCCTTACCAGTGGAACCAACATCCATGGAGCCATCCCATGCTTCTAAGCTAAGCTTCTGCAGCACCGTATCCATATCGTTGATGGGATGCAGCATGTGGCCGATATATGTGATCTGCTCATGGTGGAAAACATAATCACTAAACACATTGGGGTAGATATCATGGCGGAGAAGACCTATATCGCACGAAACAGCACCAAGATGTTCACTTGCACAACTTGCCAGAAGCAGTTTGCTCGCCTAGAAGATTTGCGACTGCACGAGTCCTCCATCCACAACGGCGCGCGGTATACTTGTATAACCTGCGCACGGTCATTTCATCGGGAGGATCATTTACTGCGCCACGAACGCTCATTCCACGAGGGCGCGACGGAACAATGTAATGAATGTGGTCAACTCTTCAAACGACCCAGTCAGTTAAGACGGCATCAGCGTTTGATTCATGCCCCGTCTCTACGGTTTGGGCGACAACTTCCCACTAAAGTGGCACCCAGGAGGGTCAGACCCAGTGAAGATGAGCCCGGGGAGACGAATGCCACTGGTGATGCGATCACAGAGAGCCCGCCTATACCCACAGTTCAGAAGAGCCTAGATATCCAGCCAGTCCCTAGCATTACTGCTGCCAGTCATACCCCTGACGACATCGATGCAGTGGATGTTCCTAGCGAACTGTTACAGGACGCCCATTCAGCCCATATCACGAATCGTTAGATTCCTGGTATGTGCTTTAGAATAGGTTAACCAGAAGACTATTCTGTGAAGTCATGTGACGCAGTCAGTATGACGGCACCTCTTCCCACTTCCCTTATATGTGTTGTAATCTATCGGCGCCAATGGCCCATGATATGGCACTGTTTTCACCGTGATCGCCCTATTCCAGATATCTACAATTTCCCACTGCCCGACCTCACCCGTCTACGCAGCTACGTGGAAGCCATTTTCAATGACCAAGCTACGGTCTTCAAATTGAATGTCGCTTTCGGGTACATCTTATGTCACAAAGAGACGGACCAGTTACGGTATTATTATGCCAGTAATAACAGCCATGTGTTTGATCAACCGTTCACCATCATTAACCGGGCGTCCCTAGAGGTAACAATGAACTAAAGTTTTGTCCCATTACGTTCCAGGTTAAACAGGTTCAGTTCGCCGCTGAAAAACTGACCTTCTTGAACTTTAGCCCGGAACTACACACTGATGTTTTTGATTACCACTCCTCCCACTTCACGTGGTATGTACCAAACCACACTCATGTCCAATTGATTTTTGATAACGTAAACTGCCTTCTGAGACGAGCTGTTTTCAACCGTCTGAGCTGGTCACGTGGGTATCGTCGTTTGATTGTGCCCTGAAAAGAACACAGGCTCGGGACTGTCACAATTTTTTCAGAAATTAATCGACACTTACTAAGTTAGCGAAACACAATAAAAGTTAGTTATGATATTATCCAGTAATAACACAACTGAGCATTTAATGCGGGATATGCTTACCACGAACATCCACCTTTGGCGGAAGTGACATCATTTAGTTCGTTTTAACCTAAAGGAATGAAAATTTTGAAACTCTTGACACCACAGATAGGTTAATATCTGAAGAAGTACTGAGGGTAATATTTTAGCCAAGCTCCAAAGAATAAATATTTTGCAGCTAATTCTGTAACCCACCCCCCATCTTTGCAATCAGTGAAATTTGACATCTACACTATATAAGTCCTAATGCGCTAAAACATCTTTCTGGTTAAATTAGGGAGTAATCTGGGCACAATTCCCCATATATGTGTACCACGTCCTATATGACAGTTAAGAAAGAAGGTGATGTAATCGCAGGCATATCAAGGGAAATAACTCCATCAGTCAAATGTGATTTGTAGATCGCGGAGAGCTAAAATAGAAGCGAATTTGTGAAATTTCAGCCTGGGAATTTGAGTAAATTTGCTGACTGGTCGGGAGATCAGTTGCAAATTTCACGTAAAATTGTCTCCGACTGAAATCTTTGTCCATATTCATCTGTTTCATATAATTAGAGCAAACTGCGGAACCTAATGACCCTCCCGCCCGCCCGGAATTGCGAGCTTGTGGAGGGGGGGGGGTGTTTTTCGAGTTATTTTTAGTAATTATACCACTGTGATATCTAGCACTTCCATTCTCAGCATCCTCTAACGGGACGAGATAAAAATTAACTGCAAAATTACGATCGCCGTGGATATAGAACACCATATCTCGGGTGAAATACACAAACTTTGATAAAATACACCTATTTCGGGTCTATCGTCTAGGATTCCCTAAAGGGCCCCATGTGTATGAAACTCACGAGTTGCTCAGCATTTTCATCGATACTGATTATTCCAATTAGATAATATTGCCAAACATTGATGACTGAATGAAATATGAATCAGCAAGCTCCGTCTTTATGTCACATCTATAGGTAACAATGAACTAAAGTTTTGTCCCATTACGTTCCAGGTTAAACAGGTTCAGTTCGCCGCTGAAAAACTGACCTTCTTGAACTTTAGCCCGGAACTACACACTGATGTTTTTGATTACCACTCCTCCCACTTCACGTGGTATGTACCAAACCACACTCATGTCCAATTGATTTTTGATAACGTAAACTGCCTTCTGAGACGAGCCGTTTTCAACCGTCTGAGCTGGTCACGTGGGTATCGTCGTTTGATTGTGCCCTGAAAAGAACACAGGCTCGGGACTGTCACAATTTTTTCAGAAATTAATCGACACTTACTAAGTTAGCGAAACACAATAAAAGTTAGTTATGATATTATCCAGTAATAACACAACTGAGCATTTAATGCGGGATATGCTTACCACGAACATCCACCTTTGGCGGAAGTGACATAATTTAGTTCGTTTTAACCTAGAGACGATGCTGGAGAAACTGGACATCGTGGATCCCTTGAGATGGGCACATCGTCAACGCCCCAACACACAATGGGTCGTAGAGAGGGTCACTAATGTTACGTTCTTCGTTACCAAGCTGATCGACCACCCCCATCGGCTGAATGCGTCACCCTTGCACTGATGAATAGCATAACATGCCTTATATACTCTCTATGTCTACATGCTGATCGTTGACTTGAGCTCAGTAAACACTTGTACCTAATGTGACGGTGCGTTAAATAATAAAACATGGTGTTTTATATTTCATTTGGTTTTGCTGTGAACATACTAAACATACCCAGGGCGGCTCCCCCAGCCTGGGTATGATGTAACATTGGGGATAATAAACTGTATAAACATTGCTGAACTTGTTATTCACGACAACCGCTAACCGCTATACTTGGATGAAATATATATCCCGATGTGATACAGTGCCCTTGCACACTTGCGAAACTTCCCTTTAACACGCGCGCGCGTGCGGCCGGATAACCCGCGCAGGCGTGCGGCCGGGCCTCACGCAGACCGGAAGTGACGTCATACGCCTGCGCACAGCCGTGATGGAAAAAAACCAGAACCAAGTCAGTACATGTATTCCATACAGTCAGACGAGGTCAAAATACTCGTTCCTGATTGGCTGTCAAAGGTCACGATATGCAAATTTTTGAGGTCAAAGGTCAATAAGCTATTTAACACTCTTTCTATACTCGCAGACCGAAAGTGCCGTCACACACTTGCGCAGACCCACCAAACCACGTGACCTACGCAGCAGAATGTTGAAAACGAACGACACACTAATTCAGGCGGATGCTCCCTCACATATGCTTCACATTGATACCTCACTCGACTCCATCGGACCATTAGTGGCCTACCTAGACCCCAAAACGTTTATTTCCATACCTTTTTCCCACAATTCCCTGTCTGCGCATGCGCAGAATGTTGAAAACGAACGCCGCACTAGTCCAGGCGGATGCTCCCCCACGCGAGCTTCAAAATAAGACCGCATACGACACCATAGGATCATTAGGGGCTCACCCAGACCCCAAAACGTCTATTTCCATACCTTTCACAATTCCCTGTCTGTGCATGCGCAGAATATTGACAACGAACGACACACTAGACCAGGTGGATGCTCCCTCACGAATGCTTCACACTGATACCTCACTCGATCCAATCGGCCCACTACTGACCCACCTAGACCCCAAACGTCTATTTCCATACCTTTTCTCTACTGTGCATGCGCAGAATGACGTCAGTTCCACGTTACACCCAGCCCGCTGGATACTCTCTCACGCATACTTCACATTGATACCTCACTCGACCCAATCGCTCCACTAACGGTCCCTACAGATTGCCGAACATTTTCACGAAAACACACGTATTTGGGATTACTTTCGGTACGCGGAGGCAGACCGCATCACCGCCAGACCGCATTACCACGGACGAATACATGCCCCCAACGTCACGCCCGATTCATCCAGACCGGAAGTGACGTCATACCTGCGCGCAACACTCCTGCGCACACCGCTTCGTGACCGCCTCATTTTTTTCTCGCGCATGCGCAATGACACCAATTTGACCCGAAAAGGTTTTTATATACTACTGACATATATTTATTTATGTCATCACGAATGATGATGAAGTAAATAAATATGTGTCGAGAGATTGATCTATATCTTTCAAGATATCTTTCAAGATATAAGCCTTTCATAGGCAACATTTGCTCATACTAAATGCAACGGAGACTGGTAAACGAAAACGTATCCAAATGAACATGATCTTGCGATTATTGGAGTCGGTAATTCACTTTGGACGCTGACGCTTATGGGCTCGGTAATTATCCATGTCATCAGGAACGATGTCGAAATATTGCGTGTTGTCAGAGAATCCGAGGATGAAAAGAGAAACAAGAAATGTAAATAGTATGAAGCCTCCTGTTTGCACACGCGCAAGGACAGATGCGCGGACAGACAAGTACAGCAGTAAATAATAAATGTGTCGCTTAGCATGTAAATACTGGTAAATAACATATTGACCATCACCTGGTCAACTGAGTAATTCTGCTAAAATTGGAATGACCTATAACACAATGTATATTGACGAATAGAGTCTGCAGAGTAATCATCTTACCATGCTCTTCACCATCAATGTTGAATATCGGTCGCTTTGCTGAAATTATTATCGTAGCCTTCAATTAGGGTTGCTTGTTAATTAAAGTAATTTCGTAACGATATCTTCCTGGGACAGTGGCTCGTCGATGTTGTTGTTGCTATTAATAATTTATTTTTCTAGAATACAATTAATTCCTACCTTTTCTTACACCACCATGACAGTGGATATCGTAAATATGCGTTTTATATGACATACGCCAGTAGTAGGTAAAGGCTATTTAACAGCCAATTGACCTCAAAAATGTGCATATTAGGGAGGTCACGGGAGGGTCACAGAGGTCAAGTGCAGTATAGTTCCGGCAGAAAGACCAGAAAGCTACCTCCAGCACAGGGGAGCTCCAAATTTCCATATCACGTGACCCAGGTCAAAGATGTATTCATCCGCGGTGATGCGGTCATGTCTGGCGGTGATTCGGTCGCGGGAAAAACCTTCCGCGGAGAAAAAGTAGTCACTAGATAAAATGGTCCGATTGGGTCGAGTGAGGTATCAACGTGAAGCTTATGTGAAGGGGCATCTAATGGGATGGGTGTGGGGTTGACATAGCGGCATTCTGCGCATGCGCGGTGGCCTAAGGGTATGGGAATAGCCGTTTTGGGATGTAGGGGAGCCCCTAGTGGACCGATGGGGTCGAGTGAGGTATCAAAGTGCAGCTTAGGTGAAGGGGCATCTAATGGGCTGGGTGTGGGGTTGAAATAGCGGCATTCTGCGCATGCGCGGTGGCCCAAGGGTATGAAAATAGACGTTTTGGAGCTAGGGGAGCTACTAATGGTCCAATGGGGTCGAGTGAGGTATCAATGTGAAGCCTAGGTGAAGGGGCATCCAGGCAATGGGGTGGGTGCATGTAAAATTTTTCCTAAGAAAAAACGGAACACGGACTTTATCGAAAAATCCGGGAAAATGCCTATATGGGGTATGGGGGGGTATATAGGTCGCCGGGCTTAACGGGGCTTCCTATCAATAGAGCTATCTCCCCTAGTTCCAGGGTGGGTGTATGTAAAATTTTTCCTGAAAAAATTCGGAACACGGACTTTATTCTAAATTACGTGAAAATGCCTATATGGGGTATGGGGGGGTATAGGACCGTATAGGATCGTTTTCTTAGTCTCGTCAAAACAAACATGATAGGAAGTGTTCCGGAGCGAATCGGTGAAATTTTTGAAAAAGTACGATAAAGCCCCATATAGGCCCATACTGGGGTATAGGACTAATGTTTGTCCCCCTGGGAAACCCACTTCTCGACATTTGCGGTATAGGTTGTGGGGTCTCGTTTTCTTAGTCTCGTCAAGACAAACATGATAGGAAGTGTCCCGGAGCGAATCGGTGAAATTTTTGAAAAAAGTCACCGAGCCCCATATTGTCCCATACTGGGGTATAGGACTAATGTTTGTCCCCCTGGGAAACCTACTTCTAGACATTTGCGGTATAGGTTGTGGGGTCTCGTTTTCTTAGTCTCGTCAAGACAAACATGATAGGAAGTGTCCCGGAGCGAAACGGTGAAATTTTTGAAAAAAGTCACCGAGCCCCATATAGTCCCATACTGGGGTATAGGACCGATGTTTGTCCCCCTGGGAAACCCACTTCTCGACATTTGCGGTAGGGCTGTGGGGTCTCGTTTTCTTAGTCTCGTCATTTAGAACACGATAGGAAGTGTCTCGGAGCGAATCGGTGAAATTTTTGAAAAAGTACGATATAGGCCCATATAGACATATATATATAAATATATATTCCCATACTGGGGGTATAGGTTCAATGTTTATCCTACTGGGGAACCTACTTCTAGACATTTGCGGTAGGGTTGTGGGGTCTCGTTTTTCACGTCTCGACATTTAGAACATGATAGGAAGGGTCGCGGAGCGAATCGGTGAAATTTTTGGAAAAAGTCACCGAGGCCTGGGTAGGCCCATAGGCCTATACTGCGTGGCTATGGGTGTATAGGGCCACACGGGGTGGACATGTTGGAGTCTAGGTGAGTCCCTGGTGGTCCAATGGGGTCGAGTGAGATCTTATTTTGAAGCTCTCGTGGAGGAGCACTTGACTGCACTAATGGTTCGTCCGTGTTCAATATTCTGCGCATGCGCAGACTGGCCCGTAGTATAGAAAGTAGGCATTTTTGGGGTATGTGGGTGTGTGTTTGGGGTAGAGATGCACCGCTATGGGTCCGAATGGGTCGTGGAAGGTGTCAAAGTGAAGCTTGTGTCGGGTAGAGTCAGAATCGTGTGTTTTTAAGTGCAAGTCGCGTCAATCTGCGCATGCGCAGTTGGTTGTAGTAAGTAAAGTGGCCATTTTGGGGCAGTGAAGGAAGGTATTTGGGGTCGAGATGGACCATCCTTGGTCCGAATGCGTCCTGGGAGGTTTCATTTTGTAGTTCTCGGGGTGTACATTCCGATTTGAGGGATGTTCCCGTCATCTGTGACGTCATCGATGACGTCATCAGTAGGAGTAGTAGCGAAAGTGAGCCTTTTGGGGCAGTACAGGAAGGTATTTGGTGTAGAGATGGACCATCCGCGTTGCGAATGCGCCATGGGAGGTGTCATGTTGTAGCTCTCGGAGTATAGACCCTGATTTGAGGGATATTTACAGCATCTGTGACGTCATTGGTGACGTCATCAGTACGAGTAGTAGCGAAAGTGGGCATTTTTAGCAGTGCAGGATGTTATTTGGTGTAGAGATGGACCATCCGCGGTCCAAATGGACGGTGTGAGGTGTCATCTTGTAGCAACGCCCACTAACACCATGTTTAATGCTTCAACGCCCTGGTGAAATAGCTCACAAGCTCTGATATTCCATGGAATTGTCACTAATTCTTCGAAATGCAGTGATGCCCGTCAACGTCCGTCGTTACACCTTAACACTCTAACATAACGCCATGATATAGACCAGAGGGAGAACAACAACAGCAACAACAACAAGGATGACACATGAGAGAACAAGAAGAAGAAGAAGTTTTTTCATATAGTTTATTCTCCCCAATGTTACACCATACCCACGCTGGGGAGCCGCGTTGGGTATATTTACAATTCAAGAAGATTCTTATTCAATCAGAGGCCACCATTTGCATGTTTCATATTCGTTCCTGTTCTTTAAATGTATTCTTGTCCAATCAGAAGTCTCCATTTCAGAAAGTGCCATCTGAACCGTTTATTCTAATCATCGTCGGGCAGGCCAGGATACCGTTGAGGCAACATATCCTCAGATAGTCGTTTGTGCATTTTGAGTATCTATCAGTGCATGGGTGAATATTTTCATCCGATGGGGGTGGTGGTCAGTTTAACCACGAAGAACGTAACATTGGTCATTATCTCCACTATCCACTTGGTGTTACAATTCAAGAAGACTCTTGTCCAATCAGAGGCCACCATTTGCATCTGTCATATTCGTTCCTGTCCGTTAGATGTATTCTTGTCCAATCAGAACTCTCCATTTCAGAAAGTTCCATCTTCGGCCATGTTCGCTTTGAACCGTTTATTCGAATCCTCGTCGGGCAGCCCAGGATACTGTTGAGGCAACATATCCTCAGATAGTTGCTTGTGCATTCTGAGTATCTATCAGTGCATGGGTGAATACATTCACCCGATGGGTTGGTCGGTCATCTTGGTCACGAAGAACGTAACATTGGTCACACTGTCCACTGTCCACTTGGTGTAGGGGCGTTGTTGTTGGGCCCATCCCAAGGGATCCACGGTGTTCAGTTTCTCCAGCATCGCCTCTAGCGACACTCGGTTAATGATGGTAAACGGTTGATCAAATACCTGGATGTTACTGCTCGGGTAAAAGTATCGGACTTGGACTGTCTCCTTATGCTGCAGCACATAACCAAACGCCAGATTCAATCTGAAGGCCGTAGTTTGATCTTTGAAGATGGCTTCCACGTAGCTACGTAGACGGGCGAGGTCGGTCAGTCGGAAATTGTAGATATCTTGAATAGGGCGATGACGGTGGAAACAGTGCCGTATCATGGACCAATGGCGCCGATAGATGTCACTCACTGGATGGGCGCCCTGTAAGAGATCGCTAGGAACATTTATGGGCTCGTCCAGAAAATGTTCGATGTTGTCAGGCGTATGACTCGAAACCGTAACGGTGGGGTCCGGCTGGGTATCCAGGCTCTTCTGAACTGTAGGTATAGACGGGCTCTCCTTCATCGCATCACCGGTGGCATTCGTCTCCCCGGGCTCATCTTCACTAGGTCTGACCTTCCGCGGCTTCTCTTCAGTAGGAAGTTGTCGCACATGCCATGGTACCGGGGCATGAATCAACCGTTGGTGTCGCAGCAACTGACTGCGTCGTTTGAAGAGTTGACCACAACCGTTACATTGTTCCGTCGCGCCCTCGTGGAATGAGCGTTCGTGGCACAGTAAATGATCCTCCCGATTGAATGACCGTGCGCAGGTTGAACAAGTATACCGAGCATCGTTGTGGGTGGAGGCCTCGTGGCGTCGTAAATTATCTAGACGAGTAAACGGCTTCTGGCAAGTTATGCAAGTGAACATCTTGGTGGTTGACAGTGTCTGATGAAACGGCCAGGCCGCTTCCTTTTTATAGCACGCTAGCTGGTGATCTATTTTTAGCACACTCAGTTCAACTATTCCCAAGTCGAGGGCCGAGCCGTGACATCTTCGGTAACCTCCGTGTCTCTTCGGTCACCTCCGTAACGTCAACGATCAACATGTAGACATATAGAGTATGTACGGCATGTTATGGTATTCACCAGTACATGATTGACGCATTCAGCCGAT
>JAVTVY010038620.1:0-16314 GCA_036873755.1 Hanleya hanleyi | reverse complement strand
TTTAACTGATAGCAGGTAGCAGTTCTCTGCATACGGAATGATCTAGTCATCTTTCTTATCTTCAACACTACATTGTCAGAGACAGCGGCTTTGCGCTCTTCTACACTACCTTGTCCTTGACAGCGGTTTTGCAGTCTTCTACACTACCTTGTCAGTGAGAGCGGCTTTGCGGTCTTCTAGCTTAAAACCAGTTTTCCTGAGCGACAGGTTGCAGCGACACTTTGACAATGTGTATTCTCTCAAACGACAGATTGCTGCGACAGTTTAATAGTGTTTTTCCTGAGCGACAGTTTGCAGCGACTCTTTGACTGGGTATCTTCTGTTTGGAGATGGATTGGACATGCGAACACTGGCACCTTTCTAAACCTCTCAAACCGGACAGATTTTCTTGTAACACTTCCTATAAATGAAATACCGCTATACACTCGACTTCATACATTCCTCCCAACACCGCTTTGACACTCGACTTCACATACATTCCTCCCTAACACCGCTTTGACATTCGACTTCACATACATTCCTCCCTAACACCGCTTTGAGACTCGACTTCACATACATTCCTCCCTAACACCGCTTTGACACTCGACTTCACATACATTCCTCCCTAATACCGCTTTGACACTCGACTTCACATACATTTATCTCTAACACCGCTTTGACAGTCGACTTCACATACATTTCTCCTTAACACCGCTTTGACATTCGACTTCACATACATTCCTCCCTAATACCGCTTTGACACTCGACTTCACATACATTCCTCCCAACACCACTTTGACACTCGACTTCACATACATTCCTCCCTAACACTCCTTTGACATTCGACTTCACATACATTCCTCCCTAACACCGCTTTGACACTCGGCTTCACATACATTCCTCCCTAACACCGCTTTGACTCGACTTCACATACATTCCTCCCTAACACTGGTTGACACTCGACTTCACTACAATCCTTTGTAACACTGCGTTGACACTCGACCCCATGTACATTCCTCCCTAACACCGCTTTGACATTCAACTAAACATACACTCGACTTCATGTACATTTCTCCCTAACAGCGCTTTCACATTCAACTTCAGGTACATTCCTCCCTAACACCACTTTGACACTGCACTTCAGATATATTCCTTCCTAACAGTGCTTTGAAACTCAACTTCAAGCACACTCATGCCGAACACCCAGCTTCGACATTACCCTAGTTACGCTTTGGTAGAGAAATTATCTGACTTCTATAGCTGAAATGACCCTAAACCTGATAGTTATGAAGCATACCTAACCCTAAGTCCCAATCCCGCTTTGACACTCGCCCGGACATACATTCCTCCCTAACACCGCTTTGACACTCGATTTCAAATACATTCCTCCCTAACACCGCTTTGACAGTCGAATTCACATACAGTCCTCCCTAAAACCGCTTTGACACAACTTCACATACATTACTCCCTAACACCCCTTGACACTCGTTTCCATGTACATTCCTCCCTAACCTGATAGTTATGAAGCATACCTAACCCTAAATCCTAATCCCGCTTTGACGCTCGACCTCAGATACATTCCTCCCTAACACCGCTTTGACACACGACTTCACGTACATTCCTCCCTAACACCGCTTTTGACAGTCGACTTCACATACATTCCTCCCTAACACCGCTTTGACATTCGGACTTCACATACATTCCTCCCTAACACCGCTTTGACAGTCGACTTCACATACATTCCTCCCTAACACCGCTTTGACATTCGACTTGACATAGTCCTCCCTAACACCGCTTTGACACTCGACTTCACATACATTCCTCCCTAACACTGGTTGACACTCGACTTCACGTACATTCCTCCCTAACACCGCTTTGACACTCGACTCCATGTGTTCTGCTTTGAGTCTACTTCACGTACATTCCCCCCTAACACTGGTTGACACTCGACTTCACATACATTCCTCCCTAACACCGCTATGACACTCAACTCCATGTAAATTCCTCCCCAACACCGCTTTGACATTCAAGTAAACATACATTCCTCCCGAACACTGGTTGATACTCGACTTCATGTACAGCTTCGACATTAGCCTAGTTACGCTTTGGTGGAGAAATTATCTGACTTCTATAGCTGAAATGACCCTAAACCTGATAGTTATGAACCATACCTAACCCTAAGTCCTAATCCCGCTTTGACACTCGACCTGACACACATTGCTCCCAAACACCGCTTTGACACTCGGCTTCACGTACATTCCTCCCTAACACCGCTTTGACAGTCGACTTCACACACATTTCTCCCTAACACCGCTTTGACATTCGGCTTCACTTACATTCCTCCCTAACATCGCTTTGACACTCGAATTCAAATACATTCCTCCCTAACACCGCTTTGACACCCGACTTCACATACATTCGTCCCAAACACTGGTTGACCCTCGACTTCATGTACATTCCTCCCTAACACCGCTTTGACACTCGACTAAACATACATTCCTCCCGTACACTGGTTGACACTCGACTTCTCGTGCATTCACACCGCTTGACACTGAACTAAACATACATTCCTCCAGAAGAATGCTTTCACATTCGACTTCACGTACATCTTTCCTAACAACAATTTGACATTCGACTTCACATACATTCTGCGACACTGCTTTGACACTCAGCTAAACATACATTCCTCCCTAATATAGCTTGCACCTACATTTTTCCCTAATACCGCTTTGACACTGCACTTCAGATATATTCCTTCCCAACAGTGGTTTGAAACTCAACTTCATGCACACTCATGCCAAACACCCTGCTTCGACATTACCCCCGTTACGGTTTGGTGGAGAAATTATCTGACTTCTATAGCTGAAATGACCCTAAACCTGATAGTTATGAAGCATACCTAACCCTAAGTCCTAATCCCGCTTTGACACTCGACTTCACATACATTCCTTCCTAACACCGCTTTGACACTCGCCTTCACATACATTCCTCCCTAACACCGCTTTGACATTTGACTAAACATACATTCCTCCCACTTTGACACTCGACTCATGTACACCGCTTTGACACTATACTTTACGTACATTCCTCCCTAACACTGGTTGACACTCGACTTCACGTACATTCCTCCCCAACACCGGTTTGACATTCGACTAAACATATATTCCTACCTGACATGCTTTGACACTCTATTGCTCGTACATTTTTCCCTAACACCGCTTTGACACTGCACTTCAGATATATTTCTTCGTAACAGTGCTTCGAAACCCAAGTTCACGCACACTCATGCCGAACACCCAGCTTCGACATTAGCCTAGTTACGCTTTGGTGGAGAAATTATGTGACTTCTATAGGTGAAAAATGCTGTGATTGGATTATTAAAGGGATGACCATATCACTTAGAAGTTGAGAATATATGTTTGTCACTGATTGAACTGTTCGTTGGATTATGCAGCAATAAATCTGATGTGTAGGTTATTGATTTGATAATTTGTCAGTGTTTGTACATTGAGAGTTCAGAGGTACATTGTAGGTTCAGCGAAATGTTCCTGAAATCTGTACTTTTCAGCGTTAAATTGCTGTAGGGCGATTCTGGCGTTACTTACTCGGCCACCGAGGTCCCCTCATATGATTACAAGAAAGATTAGCAAAATATCGACACAGTGTTGGAATATGTAGGATAGGTAAAAGTGTCCCAGCAATGTGTCGTCCAGCAGAATATACCGTGTCAAAGTGTCGCTGGAAACTGTCGCCAAAGAAAAAGATGTTCAAACTGTCGCAGCAATCTGTCGTGCAGGAAAACTATTTCAAACTGTCGCAGCAATCTGTCATCCAGTAAAACATGCCTTGTCAAAGCAACGCTGCAAACTGTCGCTCAGGAAAAATAGTTCCAAACTGCCACATCAATCTATCCCAGAAAAACAGATTTTTGGATCGATGATTCAGTAATAAAGATACAGTGTTGCTAATACTCGTTACATTTTTTTTATACTGGTATTGGATGAAACTGCCTTTTGAGAGAGGGGAAGTTGAGAAGTCACTGGGTATAGCCTGCAGTACCGTAGCTAGTTCCGCATTACTGGTGTAGACTACTGATCCACTGGTAATTACAAAATTAGCCACACTAGCATATACTTGAAGCCAATAGGAAGGCTGAAGCGTATCAATTCAATTCAGTCGATTCAATTCAAGTCTATTGCTCAACTTTTGAAAAAACAAAGTATGGCAAAACATAAATCACAGACAATGAACAAAGAAGTTATTTCGAAGTTTCGAAGTTAACAGGCTGGACCAGTGATCCACACTAAAGCTAAGCTCTGAGGAACGGTGAGCCTGTAGCGAGAAATCCAGGGACAAAGCTATAGCTGGCTCAATGTAGTGCTCAACTTTGTCGGCTATTGTGAGGGCTAGTGTTTTTGTTTTGCTGAATATGGATTAATTTTTTTGCCTATTCGTCATGTAAGGAAAACACAATAAGTGAGTACATGTAGGGAACCTTGTTAAACCTGGAAAAGCTACCCGACAAGGTCCCCGTTTGAAGATCCTTACATGACAAACTTCCCATTTTTAGCTCGCCGTATTGGTGTCGGTGTCCGGTTAAGTTTTTATACGTCCGCCAAAAAGGCGGACGTATTATGTGATGGCGGTTTCCGTCCGTCTGTCCGTCCGTCCCCCGTGTCCAGTCTATATCTGGAACACTTTTCTATTCACAGTTCCAATTTTTGGTGAGTGGATACCCTACGGGGAGACGATGTGTCGCGTACAAAAGTGAAGGGCGAGGTCAGAGGTCAAAGGTCACTGGCCTGAAAAACAGGAAATCACTGAAGTGTTCGTGTCCGGTTTATATCTCTGAATGTTTTCTATCCACAGTTGCAATTGGATAAAACAGGTGGAGACGATGTGTCACGTACCGCAATTCAGGTCGAGGTCAAAGGTTACTGTTGCCTAAAATCAGGAAATCATTGACAGTTTTCTATCTACACTTCTAATTTTTGGTGAATGGATGCCCTAGGGGGAGACGATGCGTTGCATACCAAATGTAGGTCAAGGCCAAAGGTCAGAGGTACCGAAAATCAGGAAATCATCAAAAATTTCTATTTTTTTTGTGAGTGGATTCAATAGGGGGAAATGAAGTGCTGCATACCAAACATTGGGTCAAGGTCGAAGGTCAAAGGTCATTGTCCCCAAAATAAGGAAATTATTAAAAATAACTTTTTTTTTGTGTCAGTAGATACATTAGGGGGACACGATGTGTCACATATCAAAATGTAGGTCAAGGTCACTGTGACATGAAATTGTTAAAAATCTTGATTTTTTGTGTCCATTGATATATTAGGGGGAGACAATTTTGTCATGTACCAAAATTCAGGTCAAGGTTAATAGTCAAGGTCACTGTGACCCCAGTATCAAGAGATTTTTAAAAATTACTTTTTTGTGTCAGTAGATATATTAGGGGGACATGTGTCACGTACCAAACTGTAAGTCAAGGCCGAAAGTCAAGGTCACTGTGACCCCCCAAAATTATGAAATTTTTAAAAACCATGATTTTTAACCATTGATACACTGAGGGAAGACGATGTGTCATGTACCAAAATTCAGGTCAAGGTCAAAGGTCAAGGTCACTGTGACCCCAAAATCAGGAAATCATCAAAAATAACTTTTTTTCTCCCAGTAGATACATTAGAGGGACATGATGTGTTACATACCAAAATGTGGGTCAAAGGTCAAGGTCACTGTGACCCCAAAATCAAGAAATCATTAAGTCACATTTTCATATGCCTGTCGAAGACGAGGTCATGTGTGTGATATCTCTAGTTTCAAGGTATGATTGGTACCAAACTTTGAGTATACCATATGGCGAAGAGAAGCCATACATTTTGAGATCAATTTGTCAAAGGTCAAGGTCACACAATCCCCGAAAACTGAATCAAGTTTCCAGAGTTCTCTCCCCTACATGTTTATGGCATTTGTCCTGTGGAGTTTGAAACAGCTACAATTTTATTAAAATATTGTGAAATAAAAACCATACATTTACTAATTCGATGGGGAGAGGGGTCCTTGATGAAAGGTTTACTTCATTTCTTCTTCCTTCATGAAAAGTTCTCTCGGCTGAAAGGAATCCATTTGCAGGAAAACTACTATTCTCCTGTGTTTGACTATTGCTGATATCAGTGTGAGATTTGTGAGCTCTTGGCTCTTGCTTCAAAGTCAACTAGTTACCAAAAGTTAAACCCATTTTAGTTAATCATTCAAAGATATGTTACATTCTCTGAAATTATTAAAAATAACTTTTTTTTTGTGTCAGTAGATACATTAGGGGGACACGATGTGTCACATATCAAAATGTAGGTCAAGGTCAGTGTGACATGAAATTGTTAAAATTTTTGATTTTTTGTGTCCATTGATATATTAGGGGGAGACAATTTTGTCATGTACCAAAATTCTGGTCAAGGTTAATAGTCAAGGTCACTGTGACCCCAGTATCAAGAGATTTTAAAAAATTACCGGTACTTTTTTGTGTCAGTAGATATATTAGGGGGACATGTGTCACGTACCAAAATGTAGGTCAAGGCCGAAAGTCAAGGTCACTGTGACCCCCAAAATTATGAAATTGTTAAAAACCATGATTTTTAACCATTGATACACTGAGGGAAGACGATGTGTCATGTACCAAAATTCAGGTCAAGGTCAAAGGTCAAGGTCACTGTGACCCCAAAATCAGGAAATCATCAAAAATAACTATTTTTTCTCCCAGTAGATACATTAGAGGGACATGATGTGTTACATACCAAAATGTGGGTCAAAGGTCAAGGTCACTGTGACCCCAAAATCAAGAAATCATTTTCATATGCCTGTCGAAGATGAGGTCGTGTATGTGATATCTCTAGTTTCAAGGTATGATTGGTACCAAACTTTGAGTATACCATATGGCGAAGAGAAGCCATACATTTTGAGATCAATTTGTCAAAGGTCAAGGTCACACAGTCCCCGAAAACTGAATCAAGTTTCCAGAGTTCTCTCCCCTACATGTTTATGGCATTTGTCCTGTGGAGTTTGAAACAGCTACAATTTAATTAAAATATTGTGAAATAAAAACCATACATTTACTAATTCGATGGGGAGAGGGGTCCTTGATGAAAGGTTTACTTCATTTCTTCTTCCTTCATGAAAAGTTCTCTCGACTGAAAGGAATCCATTTGCAGGAAAACTACTATTCTCCTGTGTTTGACTATTGCTGATATCAGTGTGAGATTTGTGAGCTCTTGGCTCTTGCTTCAAAGTCAACTAGTTACCAAAAGTTAAACCCATTTTAGTTAATCATTCAAAGATATGTTACATTCTCTGAAGCACAAAATTGTAGACCTTTCTCTGGATTGCCAGCTACCAATTGGAATCAAGGCTATTAAACCACCTTGAAATTTGGACCAATGTAATTCCAGATATACGGGTGTATATTGAAGTCCCTTGGACTCTTTGTTATGTTTAGGCTGGACTTTGAATAATTTTGACTTCTTTTGGACTCTGAAAGTCCAGGAGCTTACATCATGCTACACTTATTCAACCCATCCACTACCCTTGGGGAGCAGGTCCCCATCCCTGGGGCACCGAGTCCCACCCCATATCTCCTAAAGTAAGCTTTGCCCGATCCCATACTCTCATATAGTTTGGGAGCTCAGATCATCCTGTACACTTATTCAACCCATCCACTAACCCCGGGAGCGTGTCCCCACCCCTGGGGCACCAAGCCCCACCTTATATCTTCTAAACTAAGCAATGCCCGACCCCATACCATCACATTTTCCTACAGCTTACATGATCCTACACTTATTCAACCCATGCGCTACCCATGCAAGCATGTCCACACCCTCGGGGCACTGTGCTCCACCATCCTAAACTAAGCTTCGCCCGATCCCATATCCTCACATTTTCCTGAAGCTTACATCATGCTACATTCATTCAATGCATTGCCCAACTCCATACCCTCATATTTCAATTTCTAATTTTATATCTCTTATATGTGATACTAACCTGTTATTAACCTGTATATACAGTCATACATACCAAATCACATACAGTATATTCCTTTATAGTATTTACTAATAGTTTGGTGACATTATTTTATTTCAGAAGTACAATATCAAAATAACTGGCAGGGGAATCCCGCAGTACCGAACCCCTGTTAGTTTTTGATTTTGTGTCGCCTCAAATGAAGGAAGCCATTTCCTTAAATTTTGCTATAAAATTCTCGTTGACCCTGAAGCTTTTGCAAAACCGTATCTGTGTCCACACATTTAACTTACTATATTAATTAAAAGTGTGTTTGAATCAGTTTGTGATGTCTCAGTCTTTACCAGTGCACATTATTATGGAGCATTACAGCATGATTTGTCCAATCATAGAAAGCATGAGGAATTGTGGTGTAAACAACACTTAGCAAGGTTCATGACTACGTTCTAAGAAAAGCTTAGTTTTACCGTATGCCAGCATACAAATATATTTGAACATCTTAGCAATAAATTCTGATTGTTCTTAGAGAACAACATACCTGAACATGGTTTTGATAAATGTAAAGAGAAGCTAGACAGCAAGAACAACATTCCTGTTCGCCTCTTTCACATGTGTCGATCACATGACCTGCTGGGTGAGTTCCGGTCGTTTGGCGTCGTAAGATTTGCATGGAGCACCCTAGTTTTTCGTTGACAGCGTCTGTTGCATATGAGTGAAAATTATGGAAGTTGTGTTGCTTGAAAAGCCAATGCACTTCTGAAATATTATCTACCAGAATCAAACTGCAAAACTTCGTATTAAAAAAAATTCCCATTGACTTCAATGTTATTTTCGCGACCGTCAAAATCTCCCGCAGGTTACGTCCCATATGCAGTCGGCCGGAACTCACCCAAAATGTACCACGTGACTGCACTTGTGCATCTCCCGAATCCGCTGCAGTACAGCGTGGTCACGTGATGGATGTAACAGTCACCCCAGAACACGGATCGCGCCACAAAGATAGTCCATCAAAAATGCGGAAAGGATCTCTGCATACTATAAGTTTGGGTGAAATTACACGGTTATGATAGATTTATTGCTCAGTTTTGTCCATAGGACTAAAATGCAGACAGCGTTTTAATTACGATGTATCAGCAATTTAGAATACAAACAACTAATGGTATACCCTGGATCACTAACCCAGAAACTCTGGTTGTGATAGGTGAAAATAGGTAAGGGGGCGTGGCATTCCTATCAGCAACAACAACAACAAAAATAATAAAATAAAATAGACTCCTTAGCCGATGTTTTCGGGCTACCTGGAACACTAGTACCTATACATGTACATTCGTTTACGCCCTCACTAACACTTTTTCCGATTATATATATGATGTCTGTTTACGATTTAAACAAAGTTCCTAACTTTTAAGTTTGCACTTGTTAAGCTAACCTCAATACGAATAGAACATATATTTTGTTCTTAAATGCCCAACTCTCAAACTGTATATAGCTTTTTGATAACATGTAATTGCATTCAGGTACGTTGGTTATTTATTGAATAAATATATCAATGAATAAATGAAACCATTGTAGTAATAATACTCTCGAACTCTGTTTCATAAATCTCAGCACGGTGAACCATCTAAGAACCGACCAAACCGTCAGCGAGTTGTAAACAAATCGCCTACTGACTATGATGGCTTGTCTTTCTGAACACGGAAGTGAAGTTATGGCGGAAGAAGCTATTTATGTCGCACATAATTCCTGTGATTTTATTGGTTGATTTATGTACGACATAAATGATTATTGTCCGACATAAAATTAAATGTGAATTGGTATGGAGATTAAATCGAAATTAGTATGTAGAAAACATCTTTATATATAGGGATGAAATCTGAATTAATATGTATATAAAATGATTTGATCTGCATGACATCATATATAGTAAAATAGATGTTTGCTGAAAATTTCGATTACTTTTCAAGTCTGCATAATACCTCTGTTGACTTGGCGTTAAAATAATTATCTGGAGATTATTTTTCCTGCTTATCTGCACAGAGAATATGAAAAGTAGTTGCTCATGTGCAAAACTGAAGGAGTTGTTTGGCCGGATTAAAACTGAACCGCGCGTACGTGGGTTTTCCCCTATGTCATAGCAACGTAGTAATATTCAACTTCCGCCATTGGAGGCAGGGATGATAAATGAGCCTGTGAAACGGAGCATGCGCTGTTGAGAGGATGGTAGTCCCTATGAGCATGAGGCCAACCCTGTGAAAGAGCAGATCGGCTGTTAAGTTATTAGCATGACCCATTTATCCCATTGGCATATAGTGAAACACAGCAACGCCGCAAAGCCGCTGTGCAGAAACTGATAGTTTCCCAGCTAACCCGATGTGAAGAGCTGGCTTGGTTGACATTGAGAATTTAAATATCCACACACATCATATCCGATCAAGAGTTATAACCTGTTGTCATATCTAGGCCTACCTAGCAACGCCGCAAAGCCGCTGTGTAGTAATTGACAGTATGCAAACTAACAGAAGACCGCAATGCCGCTGTTTAGAATTAAAAGTTCGGAAAGATGTACATCCAAAGATTACAAGACCGCAACGCCGCTGTTTAAAATTGAAAGTTCATAAAGAAATAAAGCCTACATACAAATCCTTTCTGTAATATAACCCCGACCACCCACCCCATATTTCGGAAAAGTGTTATTTATCTAAATGGTGTTCGCTATCGCGAAGTCCAAAACTAGGCTCGTTTCCCGTGATATCTTACATGAAGTATGTACCAATAAACAGGCACAATCAAATAGTGAATGAGATACTTCATGCTCTAGAATAGCACCTGGAATTTATTTGGATAAAGGATACTGGTCATTGATATATTGATTTTACGTGAAGAATACTACTGTCATCATTGAACAATGTTGACCGCTTCTCTCTTGCAGGAAACCGTCGTTTGCTTCCTTTACGTTTTCATTTCATGCATATTTGGAATTGATGTATGAAGAAGAGAGTCTTTCGATTATCGATGCGGAAATTCTTTGTGGACGACGGCTGAATATCGAATTGTGTAGAAAAGATATTATGAGGATATAGCTCCTCCCGCCTTTAGGGAATTTCTTTTGTTTACACATCTACATCGCACATAGAGTGATCAGACAGTTGTAAAGATATTCTTAATAATTGTCCTGAGCCCACAACTTGGTTGGTCCTCTGCAAACCATCCGAGCAGTTGTCATGGTCATTGGGATGTCTTTCATTAGATATGGAGTGGATCTTGGGATATCACCATGTAGGGTCGTATGGCTTCTTGTCAAATAACACTGTGTTCTGTGTTTCCACTACCATTATGTTATCATTTACTTGTTACTCTTTGAGCCACTGATTGGTTGAGCTTTTCCTCTTGGTACCTCAGATATGCGAACCTTTACTCTCTTAGCGCCACTGTTGTCACTGTGTCTTGGCGCCACTGTGTCTTGGTGCCAGTGATTTGCCGATATGAGAAATTGAATTTTGAAGAACGGCGAAAATATAATAAGATGGAAGGATACTATATTCCATTTAACTTAAAATTGCTCAAACGATTACACATATCGCATAAACGGTGAACAGACAAGTTACTAAAGAGGCTCAATAATTTATCCCCACATAACTAAGATTCGTATTTTAGGCGTCAATTATTGGTTGACCATTTCCCTCTTGGCATATCTGATTTTCCTTCTTTCTCTTGGCATCACTGATAGGATGACATTTCTCTTGGCATCACTGATTGGTTGATCATCATTTTTTATATCCTTTCTCTTTCTCAATCCAATATGTCTCGGATCTGCCGACCCCGGCAGAGCTAACGGTTACCATGATGTACGTGCTTAGACAGACGGCAATTAAACCTCTATATAGACCTTCTCTAACGAAAATGTATAATCGGCTACCTTGCCGTTGAGAATAGAACATTAATAAATAAAGATGAGAGAATAAAACTTTTGAAACGTGCTCCAAACATTACCTTTAGGAACACACTCCCAAACATTATATTTTAGAACACGCTCACAAAGGCCATCTGTTAGGACACGCTTCCAAACATTAACTTCTGGACACGCTCCGAAACATTAACTTCTGGAACACGCTTCCAAACATTAACTTCTGGAACACGCTTCCAAACATTAACTTCTGGAACACGCTTCCAAACATTAACTTCTGGAACACGCTTCCAAACATTAACTTCTGGAACACGCTTCCAAACATTAACTTCTGGAACACGCTCCGAAACATTATCTTTTGGAACACGCTCACAAACATTACCTTTTGGAACATGCTCACAAACATTATCTTTTGGAACACGCTAACAAACATTACCTTTTGGAACATGCTCACAAACATTACCTTTTGGAACATGCTCACAAACATTACCTTTTGGAACACGCTCTCAAACATTACCTTTTGGAACACGCTCTCAAAAATTATCTTTTGGAACACGCTCCCAAACATTATTAGAGCAGTCATTAACCCATTGGATGTTCATATATCAATCTTTTAAATATTGAATTTCGCAAATGAGTGTTACTCGAGCTTGAAACATGTCGACAGGGTGAGTTAACCGCGGTGGCTTACTACTGTTTTTGTTATAAGTAATTCATTCAATGGTTACACTGACAATACAATGCAAGCCCAATACAAGAGTCAGATATGTGCAAAAACCTGGGACACAGGCGTAATATACATGCGCGCGCATTGCAGCCCACGGCTCGACAGCCGATTCAATTTACTATGGCTCAAGGTAGCAGGGTCGAATATATACAGCTATATCTAAATCACATGCCCTCAACACAAGAGATTTGGGGGTCTGCGGGGGTGTGAGGGGTGGATTCAGGGTTTTTATATAAAGCATAGGGTTGTGTATGGAGACCCCATATTTCTACACTTCATCCTAAAACCACCCCACACCCCCAAATCTCTTGGTTTGAGGGCTTGTGATCCAAATAAAGATGTCAGTATGTGTGAAGGTCAGTGGCCTATCATCTTCGATAAATAACTTTTGCTTGGATGCAGCACCCCTGAGTTGTTTTATTGAATTTGGTGCTAATTACAAGCGTCTAGTCCGTTATTCATAATTCAACCGTCGTCCATTAGAGAATATCCGCGTCCATAATCCAAAGACCTATTCCATATTCCATATAACAGTATTAGCACCAAATTCAAAAAGACAATCATAGTATACATAAACATAGGCTTGTTTCCTGCAAGAGAGAAGCGGTCAACAGTTTTCAATGATGCCGGCAAGACATCATGATGTTCCAAAAATATCAAATCCGTATCGCTGATCAGTATTCTTTCTAATGCTGTTATATGAACTAGCTCTTTGGATTATGGACGTGGAAATGCTTTATTTGACGACGGGTGAATGACGGGCAAGACGCTTATATGTTGATTCACGATACGCCGTACACACTAATTATAAGCTCATCAGGATTTACGCTTTCTGGTTGTATATCTACACCCCAGCAAGGTGGTAAAGGTGTAAGAAGCGTGTATTTGGAAGAATTACAACACATATAAGGGAAGTGGGAAGAGGTGCCGACATACTGACTGCGTCACATGACTTCACAGAATAGTCTTCTGGTTAACCTATTCTAAAGCACATACCAAGAATCTAACGATTCGTGATATGTGTTGTATCTCAGGTACGCTTTTATCGTACCTGTCCATGTGGCAACCCGGATGACATGACCACACGGCCCCCAGCACCGGCACAAGCGGTATTAGATACAAACCCAGAGAGAATACTGTCCTCGATCCGGATTTTTACACCTTTAAAGAGTAAATTTTGCAAAAAGATGTAATAGGGTTGTAAACATAGTCAGTATCACGTGTCACACTCCTGTGTGTTATTCTTTCAACGTTGGACCTTTCGGCCTTGGTGAAACTTATTTTCTCTGGTCCACAAAGCCACATATTGACCTCATCAAAATTGTAATTGTATATTGATGAAGAAGCAAATGAAATAAAGTTTGCTATTGCATGTTTTGGTGGTTATGCGAATCGGTATTGTTTGAAAGACTGACAACTAGAACAATTGATGACCTCTCGATACCCTGATGTGTTTGGATATAAATACAATTGGAGAATCGGACCACGACAATGCGTTCATATATTTTGGGAAAGGTATTAATTGAAGCAAAACAATGGATTTATTCCAGTTTAATTCAATCAACATTGTGAAATACTATCGTCTTTCAAGTCGCCATAACGTCAGGGTTAATGGGGCAAACAAAATTTTGAGAAATTTTACTACTCATTCCTGGCATTTAACTTCAAAAGCGTTACACAGGCAATCCGCTACCAACCATTACCACTCAATAACTGGTTGGCTACTGGATGGTGAAAGGTACTCGTAGGAAAGGTCCCCTTGATGTTCCGTTCAGTTTTCAACTGATCAGTACCAACCGGATACTGATTGGTCACTCATTGGATCCAATCAATTTTCTACTGATTCGCCACCAATCAGTTATATTTACCAGTCAGTTACCTTTATGTTACCATCCCAATTTTCCACACTTCGTACGTATTGGTAACAATGCAGTAACACTCTAGTACCTTGATTGGTTACGGCTCAGTTATTGAACGGCTGCTAACCAACCCGTACTGGGAGGTACTGGTAGGAAAGGCCCCCTTTGTGTTACTGTTCCTATTGGTTACCAATCAGTAACTGAACAGTAGCCTTAAAGTCAGAACTGAATGCTACTGCAACGTTGAAATCATGGTGGCTATCAATTGGTTACCAATCAGTTACTGGTAGATACCTGGAAAGAACCTGTCATATACCATCACGTGGTGACCGATTGGTAACTGCGCGGTACTGGTCAGTCAGCACTTCACGGTATCAATCCTGAAATTTCCATGCAGTACCAACTAGAGGTTACCAACAGGAAACTGAACGGTATCAATTGGTGCAGAACTGCGCGGTAGTGAACGGTGAAATCTTGCCTGTGTATAAGTTTTTCATTTTCGACTTTAAAATTGGTTTGAAATTTTCCTTCGAAATCAATACTATTACAACCACACTTGTAGCTGGACGTTCATAACTCGAAACAGATTCCTCATAGCAACCGATCACAAACTGCTTCGTGATTTACAACATTACAAAGTCGATGGTGGGTTGATGCATATTGATTTTTCATCGGCTTAGTCGGTTCATTGATTGTGAGGCCATGTGTATACTTGATGGAAAAATATTATTGCCTAATAAGCATTTACTGATTTGTTGTCATCGATGTTCGGTGATGTGTATGTAACACCACAGGTCGAGCTGGGAACTATGCCATGGCAATGTGACACAGTTGATGTGATATAATGTGAACATGACCAACTTGACATTTTCCCACTTTTCTTCGATAATACGGCTCGAATATACGAAGTATGCTGGTACTATAAAAACTTGTTTGGCTGCAGCATGGCACACTATCTTATCGTGTCATCGTACCCAAGCAACAAAATCATCGTTCATTCGTCTCTCACCATCATGTTATACTATCTTCCTATTTCCTCATCGCCTATAGCAAAATGGAAATAATATTACCTGTTCAAAAAGTGCAGCCATATTTCGACGTGCCGGTAATCATCAATCCACACTGCATAATAACATTCTCAGCCACATGCTCGCTAAAACCAGTGATATCTCTATCCTAAATACGCCTGGTACACAGAGAAATGACTAGTGTTAATGGAAAATACAAATGTAACTTTCAGTCAATCAGCAAAACAATAATCTCAACCGGTGTATATAGACGTATCAGATTCCTTGTTGTACGTGACCATGGCATGTTATCATGTGACAGCAGATTCGTATGCACCGAAAGTTGGGCGGAACGCGGTTTGCTATGCAATATGGTTAGGGTTTCGCCTCTAGCTCTGAAAGAAGCCTGGACGTTGTGAAGATATCTCAAGGAAAGAATATCCGGTCGTGAAGAATGTCCGAGTCCTAGCTTTTAAGCCAGCTAAGATATTTTTCCTGGTTGCAACTCAGATATGACATATTTTCCTGGAGGGAAATATATAAACATACGTTCACACGAGTGGGTAGAATTGCTTTGGAAGGTGGAAACCTTTACAACGCGGTGAAACACTTTCAACCGCGGTTTTACTGCGATGTAAACGTATCCACCGCGGTGTACTGTAAACGTTTCCAAGAATTTTGTTGGGTTTTCAGTGAAAAGAGGACTAAATTATGATGATCTTACTAGAAATATGACAGATATAAAAAGATATTTTGTGATAAACTAGAAACTGTAAAAAATAGGCGAAAACTAGTGAAAACTCAAAATGTGAAAAATATACTGTTAAAAAA
>JAVTVY010038619.1:0-17240 GCA_036873755.1 Hanleya hanleyi | reverse complement strand
CAAAACACAACACACCAAAAACATGTACATACATTTAAACTTCATCAACAAACTGATTTTTTTCAAATAACCTAAAATACAGTCTCTATTTACCAGACTAAACAGATCTAAAGTAGCTGCTTGTTACAAAGACTCTTACAATCTTAAAATTTATTCAGCTGCATGCGACCTTTACGTAAGCGACAAAACTAGTCAACTACCCGGCAATCCCGAAGTAATGAACACAACGCACCAAAAGACATGCACATACATTAAAATTTACGCGACATTTCTGGATCCGAGTGTGTTCAGCAATATTGCTATATAGCGGCGAAGATTATTTCAACAAGAACAAGGCAACGACCCAGCAATCCGAAAATAATCAACAAAACACACCAAAACATGTACACACACTAAGACCTGCTAAAACTTCTACAACAAACCGATTGCTCTCAAATAACCTAAAATACAATCTTCATTTACTAGACTAAACAGATCCAAAGTAGCTGCTTGATAAAAAGACTCGCTTTCAATCTTTAAATTCATACAGCTGCATGCGAACTTTCCGCAAGCGACACAACTAAATTGTTTTTTGTTGGTATCCAGTTTCGAAGATTTGTTAGGAAATTCCATATCAGTTGGAATGTAGGAGAGAATTAGGGTTTGAAGTCGCGTTCAGCAATATTTCACTTATATTGTGACGATCAAACAAAATTCTAAGTATTCAAGCTGATAACTCAGTAAATCAACACATTAAAAGATACACACAACGTAAAATGCATATATGTAATTGTCTTATCGAATTCTAGCTCAACTTGTCTATAATTTGGTCTTTTTGCTTCGTTGTCATATTGATTTAGTTTCTATTTCCTTGACCATTCTATATTCGATAGTTGATCCTAACCATCCATACAGAAGGCGGAGTTAGTGACTTCATCGACCTAAGCTATATGATTTGCTCAGTTCGGCGCCAAACGGATCCCTAAAACCACCGAGAGATAGAGAGAATTAACGATTAACGTCGCGTTCAGCGTTATTTCAGCTATACCAAGGGCGTAGACAAGGGGGGGCTTGGGGGGGCTTCAGCCCCCCCAAATATTGACATCCGGCAAAAAAAAAAAAAAAAAAAACAGAAGAAAAAGAAAAAAAGAGAGAAAAAAGGAAAGAAAGAAAGAATGAAACAGAAAGCAAACATAGCAGAGAAGTAAATGTTTAGCTTGTGACATATCTTTATCAATTGTTGCATATTACAGGGGAAGTAAAATTATCATCAACAATGCTTATCAGAAGGGCTAGACTAATTGCAATCGGTCAGAGAACAACGCAAAAGTTTGGCGATATCGGACTCAAAGACCCCGTGTGATTTTCTTCGAGAAACGAATAATGTGCTCCAATTCAATCACATATCGCCCATAGGACGAAAAAGGTCAACACGTTGGCTAAAAAGATTTTTTCAGAACTTTTTCACCATAAACTTTTTTTTGATTGAGATCCCAGTCATTTGTTGAGTATTTATTTATTCACAAACGAGAGATACGAACTCTCGAAGAATTTTCACGGAGAAACCCTAGAAATACAGGTAAAACATCTAACCCAGACACAAAGTCACTATTTAACTGGTGTAAATTTGATGAATATGGATAATTTTCTCTACTATTCCGAGAAAGGACCACTAAGCTTACATTTTTGATAAGTTTGGCAACTTCAGAACGAACACCAGAACTCATGCGGTCAACCACGCATCAATGCATCGCCCCTGCTATCTAGGCAACATAGTATTGTCTAAGAATTAACTTGAATTATAGTGCAAACTCCGGATTGAATGATCATTCCACCTTGTATATCACGTAGTGATCGCCACTGTTATAGGACATTTTCGCGCAAATTAAAAGTTCAACTTTTACCGCTCAAATGCTCCCAGTTAGCGCCAATTTACCATCAATTTTCAAAAAAAAACTACGCTGCGAGGGGGGATACACCCCTCTCAGACTCTCCCCCTAAGCCCCCCAAACTTCACAACTTGTCTACGCCCTTGACCATTGCGTGTGTGATGTGTTTACCTTGCCGCTGTAATCTGTCACGCAATTCACACATCGCATGTCTGACTTCCGCGAAGCTCTCCCCAGAACACAAGGACCATTTAACAATTTCACCACACTCGTTCATAACAGCAAATACATGTAGATTTCCGTTCGGCGGTTTCGAATGGTGATCTGTGATGGTGTGATTATCTGTTACAGGCGATAAACTTTGCACTTTTATCTCATTTTTATCTAGCGTTCATATAAGAAATTTACTAATGCATTCCCAGTATTATCTTCACGTTATATATATATATTCGTATTTATGAAAAGATTGAAGCATGCTGCTGGCGAGAAGTTTTGTTTTTCCTCTGCGGTACCATGGCCCCTTCAAATGTGCACGTACGGTACGCCGTAATAGAAATACCGGAATAATGCAAATAAAAAAAAGCTGTAAAACCTTGACATGAAATTATTATTTTTTTTAGTACCAGCGTTACATCCATTGGCTATTACAGATTGGATATTTGTGCTAAATCAAGTTGATTGGTGAATTAATTATTCACCAACGGCATTGTTCCATGTTGGTTATAATAACCGTTATGTTACTTCACCCCCGGCGGAGATGTAAAGCCTCGCTGACTTTTGACCTGAGAGTAGGATGATTTAAGTTGTGTTTACGTCATGTTGAGGGTGTGATGAGACCCGCATTGTCTATGGAGTTTCCATATATCCTTTTGGGAACTAATCCGGAAATAATTAAGTTTCACACACACATGCGATCAATATGTTATGGGAAAATTAAACAAAATGTATGCATTAAATATGACTTTCTTTGCTCACAAACAGTCAGTTTGCACCATAGTTGCACCATAGCTAGTGAACCATGGTTCACCATAGTTGCACCATGGTTCACTATATAGTTAACTTATTTTTTTACACATTCAAAAAGATCATGGCTATCCAGACATTTGACATGGGAAAATATACCACGGCTGTACAGCAAGTCTCTACCTACCTGCCATTGTAAATTAATGGTTTAAACAATATTTTATTTCAGTAATGGATACAGCTAACCATGGTAAATTTGTACCGTGGATTACCATGGCAAAAATAACCACGGCAAAAATATGCCATGGTTTACCATGCAATTACCCTGGTACAGCAAACCATGGTAAATTTAAACCATGGTAAAATAACCATAGTAAAAATGTACCATGGATTTACCATGGTAATCCATGGTACTTTTTACTCGAGACAGGGATCTTATACAGAAATGATTGCGGAACTGGGTAGACGGAACCGACGGGCGCCTAAAGTCCTTGATTAAGCAGGACCCATGACGCTCGTGGCCCTGTACAGACCGTGTCATTTTTACCAGGGATGACGAATGAATTCCCAATTGGAATTTTAAAAGAATATTTGTTGTGTGTTAGCTTAAGAATAGCTGTCCCTTAGAGGGTCAAAATTGGTCTTTTTTTCATTTCTTCATTCAAATATTCACTCTTTCCTCTAATATTTGATAAAAAAAATGAAATCAAAATTATAAGTAGAAGTGCTTCAATATTAGGATTCAAAATTTAGTTTCCGAGGCACTGGAACAATTAAACAAATTGACTTAGCTTGCGCTTGGCTACTATTATTTTTGTCTGTTAAATCTCCCTTTCCAGAACTCATTTCCCCAGTGTTATGGTAAGCTAATTATCTATTAGTCCTACCTTATTTACATTAATCTACCCCCTTCTGATCAAAACCATGCAAACATCCGTATTTTTGCTTCTAATTATAACCGTGACACTTCACTCAGACACCCGCCGTGAAGTGATCTACACAGGTGTGAACAATTCTCAGTTGAGCAAGTTTTAGCAAGTTTTTTTAAGTTTAAATTGGACTTTATTTGATGAAAACACTTTTCAACTTTTTCAAGCTTTCAGTTTTGTACAAAATCCGAGATTTAAACGTTTATTTCTCGAAAAGTATCCATGCTACGCTTTTGAAATTTGGCATGCTTGTTACTTATAAGGTGATCTAGTAAACTTTATCTCACTTTTTGTAAATTCGGATTAGTTTCTTAATTATTCAACTTTTAAGACAAACGACCGTAAAATAGTACGTTTTTTCCAATTTATTTTAGTAAAATAGCTGTAAAAACAAAACCAGGCAAAAATAAAAAATAGAAAAATGAGTTTACTAGTTCGAATTGTCTCCTATCAAGGTATACCATCAAAGTTGAAACAAGACCAACAGTTTTCATGAAATATCAATTGAAAATGGACGCTATTGTTTTCATTTCAATTTAAAAAAATGGGAATATTTTCTACACGGTAGCAGCGTCGTTTATGCAAATCATATATCCCTACGATGTACGCTTTCATAAAATATATAATTTATTATGGTTATCTTGTATATTTATTGATACAGACGACAAATTATCACGGGGTGCAAGAACTGCCTCTAAGGGGACAGCTATCCTTCATATTCACTGAAAATCGTAGAAGCACAGACAGGGATCTGTTCAAGAGAGAAGTGTTCATCAGTTCAGCTATAACTTGTTATGTTACCATTGTTAGCTAACCTAGCTAACAACAAATAACTGGAGCTGCTGTGTCTCTAACTGACGGTCTACATTCTCGCAACATTTTGCTTCATTTTAAGGCGAGTACAAAAAGTTCAGAACGGCACTGAGCAGAAAAAAAGCGCCAATCTTCGTTTTCCACACAATTTTATGTCAGGAAACAAGAAGGGACCCGCATGTAGACTGAGTGATTTTCACGTGCAATTTCGTCTCTGATATTTTGAGTATTTTGGGGGTTTAAAGCTAGTATTATTCCAGATTTCTTGTGTAGTATTTTTCGTTAACGTTTTTGGCATTTGTGCATGGTGAATTTTGGAGCTGTTCGCGGTGGTTTTTTGTTTTTTTTTTGATCGCCAATTTCCTAGTGTAGATAGAGGGCGCTGTATTGAATATAACAATCTTCGAAAGCACTGTGTTGATATACAGCGCGGGCTGTTTGTAAAACTGTTTTCAACTGTTATTATCTTTTTGTTTGCTCGATTTAATCTTTCCTGGGGCTCCCTAGGCGGTAGTTTTGCTTTGTTTTGTTTTTTTGTTGTCTTGTTCCCTAGATCACCATTTTCCTGGTGTAGATAGATTGAATATAAGATTGTCATACGGGGCCCATCTTAGCTTGCTAAGGTCATGCGTTCGGATGATGACGGGGCCTTTTCGTCTTCCAAAGCACATGTGTTGATATATGCGCAAGCTCTTTGTAAAACTGTTTTCAACTGTTATTATCTTTTTGTTTGTTCGAATTAATCTTTCCATGAGCTCCCTAGGCGGGAGTTTTTTTCTTTTTTGTCTCGGTCAGCCAGCCTGTCTTGGCTTTGACGTAGATCACTATTTTCCTTGCGTGGATAGATAGCTAAAATTCATGAAGGCTACTGTGTATAAAAATGTAGGATTTGTACAGAAACATTCGAAACATATCGTGGCATGCGAGCACATGCAAAGGTACATACTGTGGGAAGCCATATCATACAATGACAAACCTAAAAGACCCGAAAAGACACATTCAAAGGAATATTATGCAATGTGATGTGTGCAACAAGAAATTCACAACAAAATGAGAGCTAGAACTGTATAATATATTGCACCAGGAATCCCCACAACTTTACACATGTGGGACTTGCTTACACACAAGCATGCGGAAAGCTTAAGTAACAAGACATGTCCAATTTAAACATTCCAATGAAAGGTAAAGTGAGACATGTGGGAAGGGATTTAAATTTAAAGCAAATCTAACGTCACATTCAAACTGTTAAATATAACAAGCGTCGGACTAATAAGATGTAGGACGACATCTGTGATATGTCACATTGGAATTGAGGCCAAAAAAAAATGTAATTCCTCAGTGATAATATGCCTGTCATGAGATGAAGTGATATTACGTGATAGTGAGTTCTGTCTGTCCATGAGCTATTGATGTCTCTATGATATACTACCCATGAGGCAAAGAGGAACCATATTTAATTTGAGATCAAGTTTGAAGGTCATGATGGCCGAAAACCAGTAAATCATTCAATATTGTTATGTTTATGCTAGAAGTAGGGCCTAAAGTTTAGAGATGTAGATTGTGATATGGGGAAGAAGTAGCCTGTTGGTATTTACCCTTCTAGAGATAGTGTTAACAAGCAAGATGAACACTCAGGAAAGACAGACGGACGAGTTCGACAATACCAACAATACAATTTGACCAAAACTGGCCAAGGGTTTTCCAACACAATAGTCTTCTTCACCATCATAATCCACATCTCTGAACTGTACTCAAAGTATTATAAACATCACAACTTTCAATGATTTACTGATTCTCTCACACAGTGACCTTAACCTTCGATCTGTTGACCTCAATATTAATAGGGCTTCTCTCTACCCCATGGGTTAGTATACCTAATCCATGGTCTGGAACTGGAGATAGAAATAAAAACAGATGGACATAAATTATGATCACAACATACAACGTCATCCATCGACGGGCATATGAAAAGAAGTGGTTGAGGGGAGATAATCCAATTACGTGACTTGTCTGCCAAACAGTAGCCCTACTTTTTATTCCAGGCTTGTTATTTGTAGAACACCAATTCACACCAATCACAATAATCATACATCTGTTTCCTGAAACCAACTTGAAGGAAGTGATGTACGTATTTTTTTTTTTCTTTTGCAGTCTCATGTGCCGTGTTTTGTACAGGATTTTGCAAAATTCTGTTAAAAAACATACATAATAGGAAGAATACATACACAATAATAGGAATACATCAGGTTACAGAAAAAGACATAATGCATTTTGATTGGCTGGAGGTCCTACGCATAATAGGGAAGCTCACTGTAAGCATGAATTATATTCTTCATTCTATGTACTGAAACCAGTTGCTCAATCCCAAATTGGTGGAACAGGAGGAAAAGAGAAAGTGAAATATATATATATAAAACAGTATTGCATTGATATTTACAGTTTGTTTGTGTAATATACAACATTAAAAGACTTACGGCAAGTATTAAATGGTATATCTACATGTATCCTATCCTTATGCTATCCTACATAAAAGTCAATTTATACCAGAGTTCATGGTACTGCAGAGAAAAGCATGAGACTGAATGAAAGACAGTTCATGGACAAGTCTATATATCTGATTAAAAATCAGCCTATGTAATACTTTCCTGGGTTCAGATATGAAACAGTCAGTCAATTTAATAATTTGGATGTTTTTCCTCTGGATTTCCATAAATGAAAGGCTTGAATCATCTGGCAGTCTGGGGCTTTCTGAGAAAATCATGATGTATGAGTTCATCTTTCCACATTGAAGAGAGCACGGGTCTCCATTTTCAGAAAGTCTTCTTGTTCAATTTCTTAACCTCTGGTATACCAATCGACCGCCTGTTTTTTTCTTCCGCCATTTTAAATTGTCCTTTGGACGGGAAACACTTTAACATACATAAAAACAGAAAAACAAAATCATTTTATACGTTTTCTCTGGGTTGTGGGAAGAATTTGACAAAAATTCATATATCTTATGAAGTTTTTCAGAAAAGTTAAAGAAGGCTTAAGGAGGATTGCACGTTATTCCTTTTCAATTTCAATAGCGCACAACTCTTCTGGAATAATAGCACGACTGTGCCCATTTAGAAAATATACTTTTACAGGGGTTTTCTTAAATATTTTACATCTATTTATGGCCGATAATCAGAGCCTGTTTTTAGCCGCACATCATTTGGGTGTAGAATGCATCCTGTAATCATCTGGCTTCTTTTAAATCACGTAAATTTCCGCGAAGACATTGGCAATGGAGAAGTGTCATTTGCGTACACTTCGCCATCCATAAGATGGCTTGCGAATCGTGAGTCTCCATTATTCCGGAGCGATATCCGGTATATTACGGGATTCTGTTCGGCCTTCATCCGGCAGAGAACAGACTCGAGATATTTGATAAATTACAGGTTTTCAAACCACTTGGGAAACAGATATAGGCTAGGCTTACAAAATATATAGGTATAAATAACTTTCGTATCACCCAAGAGGTGTGGTACGGCCCCGTAGATCTGTAATTTTCAACAAGTAGGGCATCACATGATTCGAAAATGGCGAGTTACGTTGGGGTTACGTCGGTAGACTTTAGCTGATTGGCTGACGAAGTCACGTGGTATTGATTTCTGGAAATTCCCTCTCGCACTTGCCGAAAGTAGGCTGTAAATGGATACACACGATCCCAGGGTCAGTCTTACCGAGTATAGATGACCGAGATGGTTACAGGTTGGGAGAAGGGTATGTCCACTCCGTCGAAACTGTCATGGAGATCGCTAATTCCGACCTGTTTTATTGAGCCAAACAATAAAAGCCCATGCATATCTAAGAATGGCCTGGACAAAGCAGAGCATGCTGCGAGTCTCGGAATGAAAGTCTGTGTTTTACCGTGTTCGGCATTGCTGTGACAGAAGGATATTTAACATAAGCTTCTCTTATCCATATCGTGACATGTAGGATTTGCTTAAGGAAACTGTCTGACCGTTCAGTTAATTCAACGAACAGGAGTTCTGTCAGTAATTGTTGTGTTCTGACTCACGCGTGATATTTGTCACATTCTGCTTTAGTTTCCACAATGTCTGTTTTGCCTATACCAATATTCGCGGTTTACAATGGGTTTTTTCTTGCCTTTCACTTCAAACGTCGTGTGAACGTCGGAGAAATAGTTTCGCTTTCTATTCACATGCAAATCAGTTGGGCCAGCAGGAAAGCCGATCGCGTGACGATGATATGTTTACCCAGTAAAATATTCTGGTTTTCCATTTTTCGATATGAGCGTCTAGCCCGTCATGCAAAGCTCAGTCGTCGTCCATTAAGGAATTTCCGCGTCCATAATTCAAAGACCTGACTGAGATAATTGCATTGACACCAAATTGAAAGAATAAATAAGAGCATATATTCAACTAGGCTAGTTTCCTGAAAGAGAGAGGATCGGTCCAGATGCTGAAGTGTGCAAATCTCGGGAAAAGCTAACGCGGAAAGAGAAAGCGTCGCAACATTTGATTTGAATAATTATATCTTGAGATATAGGCCATTTCAAAGTAGTGGTTTCTCAGTAGTTATATTTTGATATTTAGTGGGTGTGGTATATATACATATATTTTCAGATTTGTTCCTCCATGATGAATCAGATGAGATCTGTAGAGCTGCAAACCTATTGTTTCACATTGACTTCGACTTTTTTCAAGCCAGTAAATTAATATTGTATGGTACCTTTATAGTTTCGACACTAAGCACTAACTTTGTGGAAGAGTGTCCGATTTTTATCTTTAACATTACGGGAAATCGGGACTTGTTGTACATAACGGCGAAGACATTTTTATAGTTAACTTCATTAAATATAGCACCTTGCTGTTTGCGACCACCGATACTATGCAGGTATGATATTAACATGTATTATATATGAACGGTAAGTAGTATACAAAGCGTAAATTGGCGAAGTAGCGCCTCACTGCGCATGCGCAGAACCTTGTGTGACGTCATAAGTGTGCGCAGAAAAAAAAATGGGGCGGTATTGGGGCGGTGTGCGCATGCGTGATGTGTGGGAGGTGGGTACAAGATGGCCGCCAGTCAGTGCAAGATGTGGGAGGTGGGTACAAGATGGCCGCCATGTGGGAGGTGGGTACAAGATGGCCGCCATGTGGGAGGTGGGTACAAGATGGCCGCCATGTGGGAGGTGGGTACAAGATGGCCGCCATGTGGGAGGTGGGTACAAGATGGCCGCCATGTGGGAGGTGGGTACAAGATGGCCGATGTGGGAGGTGGGTACAAGATGGCCGCCATGTGGGAGGTGGGTACAAGATGGCCGCCAGTGTCATGATGTGGGAGGTGGGTACAAGATGGCCGCCAGTGTCATGATGTGGGAGGTGGGTACAAGATGGCCGCCAGTGTCAGTCAGTGCAAGATGTGGGAGGTGGGTACAAGATGGCCGCCAGTGTCAGTCAGTGCAAGATGTGGGAGGTGGGTACAAGATGGCCGCGAGTAGTAAAATGTATAAAAGGAGTCGATTTTTAGGGAAAGGGGTGTATTCAATCTGACTTACCTGACCTGACTTGATCAGCCAGCCAGCCAGCCAGCCCTCCTACCTGCCTGCCTTCCTGTCTGCCTGCCTGCATTCTGCCTGTGTGGAATGCATGTCCTGACTTGGTTCTGGGTTTTTTCCATCACGGTTGTGCGCAGGTGTATGACGTCACTTCCGGTCTGCGTGAATCGGGCGTGACCTGGGACTATGGGATGCATGTACTGACTTGGTTCTGGGGTTTTTCCCTCACGGGGAGGTCACGTGATCAGTTCAAGGTCATATCCATTTTTTATCGATATGTCAACTCCACACCCAGTCCATTAAATGCTCCTTCACCTATGCTATGCTCGACCTGTGGTGTGAGTGAGTGCAAGAATGTATTCATCCGCGGTGATGCAGTCATGTCTGGCGGTGATTCGGTCTCGGGAAAAAGCTTCCTTGCCCAATGCCTACGGACTTTACCGAAGATACACGGACTTTAACGAAAAGACACGGACGTACACGAAAAGACGCGAAGGTGAACGCCATTGTGGGAAACCTCCCACAGACAGGTCAGTACATGCATTTCTATGTTGTTCACGCATAATAAAAGGATTGATCTGTAATCTGTGTTGTTGTTGTTGTTGTTGTTGTTGCTCCCTTTTTTTGGACTAACCCATCAGAATAGTACGTATCACGGACTATACCCGTAGAGCTACATCTGGTCTATAAAACACGTCCCTCTGGATCCCACACCTTCATTTCTACAGAGCCATGGCGGAGACCCAGCCCCATGCGACTCGCATTTTACAGTATGCCACCGTGGTGAATTCATTCACGGGTTACCGAGCAGTGGTCCGGTCCATGTTTGCAGATGGCGACGACAACGAGGGACGACGCCAGATCCTGAACGAGTTCACAGAAGCGGTCCTCCACAGAGTGCACTCGATGGAGAGGCGTGCCATCACTCACCACTACTGGACTATGACAGCCATCCTTGATGCTCGGGCTATGGACCACGAGCGCTCACGCCGCAACCAGCACCGGCTGGTTGGCCTCATACTAGTCTGTGCCCTATTCACCCTGGCGCTGTGGTATTGACACTATAAATACCAGGGTCAGACAGAGTGTGTGTCATTCTCCGTTCGACATTGAGAGGAAGCATGTCATCACTCCAAGCCATCCTCCCCCTTACACCTTACCAGGTGGGATTATACGTTTATGAAGATTATGTGACTCTGGTGGAAGATAGTGGCGGGGATTGGAGGGCGTCCCCTGAGACTTTATCGAATACGGTGACACTACAGCGTGATGGGTGGACTAAGTTTAAACGGGTGTTGAGCGGAGAGTTAGACGGACACCTGATCCACCTGGACAAGGCCAACTACGTATACCATACTGCGCTCTACCCACGGGTGGGACGCTACCAAGAGCCGGCTCGAAGTTTCCTCCTAACTCCCTCTCTGTGGTCAGCCTTGGAGAAAATAGGCCCTCTGGTGGACCAGTTATTTATACCGGACGACCGATCACCCGACCAATTAGCGTGGGTTCGTGCTATGGAAGACGCGGCGGCTGAACCCCATGAACAACTACATGAACCCGACGACGATGCCATTGATTACCCCGCTAGACTCAGTCAGCCCAATGACATGACCACCTGATCCTTTGATCTCACGGGGTTCTCCCTATAAATACGAGAGACAGTGAAATCTGGTACCATTCACGTACTGACCATGACGGAGCATATAGTACTGGCGTATTTCAGCTTGACCCCCGAGGTTTTCCTGCACGTGTATGCGGATAAGGTCGATATCATGGAGGAGGTGGTGGGAGACACGGACCCTACACAACCGTGCCCGGCTCACATTCGTCTGTCCGGGAGGGCTGGACCAAATTCAAACGGGTGTTGTCTGGTGAACTGGACGGCGACCTCATCCACTTGTGTCACGATGTGTACATCCGACGCGGCCCTTTCTTTGCTCAATTGGCTCGGCTAGATGGAGGTACAGTGCATTTTACCCTTCACCCTGATCTATGGTCTGCATTGGAAGATGCCGTGGTGGATGTGGATGAAGTGCTTATCAAGCGGTCATCAGACGAGTTGGACTGGTCATTGACCATGGCCACTGTGGAAGTCCACGAAGAAAATCAGAAAGAAACTCAGGCCCAAGATATACCCGTTATAAATAAACGATAGAGCCAGGGTCCATCATCATTTTGTCACCATGAAGCGCTGGGAGAAGGTGTTGGATAACTTATACTACAGTCCCGACAGTCCGGCAGCCTATAGTGCATTGTCGGCTCTCTATCGAGCGGCCAAACCCCAGGGGGTACAACGTGCCCAAGTCCGAGATTGGTTAAGAAGACAAGACACCTATACCTTACATCGATCTGTCCGTCGCCATTTTCTACGGAACCGGGTCATCGTGGGAGGAATAGATGCCCAGTGGCAAGCGGATTTGGTGGATATGAGCGCCTTTGCCAAACACAACGATGAGAATCGGTATATCTTGACGTGCATCGATATCCTATCCAAGTATGCGTGGGTGGTACCCATCCGGACGAAAACGGGGGCAAATCTCATAGCGGCGTTCAAAGACATCTTCAAGACCGGGCGCAAACCTTTGTATTTGCAAACCGACGAAGGCACGGAATTCCTCAACAGACCGTTCCAAGCCTTTCTCAAGAAACAGAAGGTGTTTTTCTTCCATACGTACAACGAGACCAAGGCTTCCGTGGTGGAGAGGTTCAACAGGACATTCAAAGGCCGCATGTATAAATATTTCACCTATAAGAATACAAGGCGGTACATCGATGTTCTCCCGAAACTGGTGAGGGTTACAATCGAGCCTATCATCGAAGTATAGAGAGAGCCCCCATTACCGTGACCCAACGCAATGAAGCCCAAGTCCGGCGTGTCTTGTACCCCAGGCCATCGCAGCGAACGACGAAGGCGGTGTACAAGGTCGGCGACCCTGTACGGATCAGTAAAGTCAAGGGCAAGTTCGAGAAAAGTTACTTGCCCAACTGGAGCGATGAGCACTTCCTGATTAAACGGCGCCTACCCCGACAGCGGCGAGTCTATGAACTGGAAGATCTCCAAGGCGAAACGTTGCTGGGGACGTTTTACGACACGGAATTACAGCCTGTTGTAAAAACACAGCAAGACTACTACACGGTGGAGCAGATTTTGAAAACGGAACGTCGACGTGGCAAACTGTTTCATTTCGTAAAATGGCAAGGCTGGCCCAGTTCCTTCAATTCCTGGGTCGCTGCCAACCAGGTGAAACGACTATAAAGCCAGACACCACTGCCGTCCTCCTTCATTCCACGTCCGACCCCAGTGCTATGGACCAACAGCAGCTGCCTCCGAAGACAGCGTCTCGCAAAACGCGCAAAGCGCAAGTGGGCTTTGGGGTGCTATTGCTAACCCTGCTGAGTGTGTTGTACGGAGGTGTGTTTTACGACGTAGCCTATGTCAGTACGTTACTTAACCAACTGAGAACACCAGCCATCAGTGAAACGGGTCTACAGAGAGCACCAGTCGTATCGAGCCCAGTCACCACCACCACCACAACCACACCCCGCGTACAAGCCACGTCGAGCTCTACACTTACACCAAGTACACCTACTACGTCTCAAGACCCACCGGATTTCATCCCTCACAGTGAACCGACAACGACGACGACCACCCACGTTGTACCCACCCCCAGCACCATCTCTGAACGTGAACAGACAACGACGACCGACGTTGTACCCACCACCACTCCAGTTCACTCGTACGAAATTTACAAGAGCGGGTTACCACGACAACGGATAGACCTCAAACCATGGACCCTCGGTGGCAACATCCCTTCACCTGCGTCATCGCAGGACCGACGGGCTCCGGCAAAACGCACTTCGTCAGGAAGCTCCTTCAACACGCCGACAGCATGATCACTCCACCCATTGCCCGAGTCGTGTGGTGTTACGGAGAATGGCAGGAAGCGTATGCAGCAATGCCCCACATCACGTTCGTGGAAGGCCTACCCAACCTGGCCGATTTGGAACCCGACACCTTGGTGGTTGTGGATGATCTCATGGCGGAGACGGATGCACGGGTCACCCAACTCTTTACCAAAGGCAGCCATCATCGACGGCTCAGCATCATCTACATTGTGCAGAATCTGTTCAGTAAAAACAAAGAACATCGGAATATCAGCTTAAATGCCCACTACCTGGTGGTCTTCAAAAACCCGAGAGATACCACTCAACTGCTGCACCTGGCGAGACAGATGTATCCCGGCCGCACACCGTTTGCGTTGGAAGCCTTCAAAGATGCCACAACCCCTCAGCACGGGTATATGCTCTTCGACCTCAAGCAAGCCACCCCCGACCACCTTCGACTACGGACCGGCATCTTTCCCGGAGAGACCCACCACGTGTACATGCAAAAATAATGTAAACACACCCACAGTGGCGCCCCCAGCTGGGGTTTGTGTGTTTGATGATGGGGAATAATAAAAAGAATGAATACCACAGCAGGGTTGACTTTGTCTGTGAGGTGGATAAAAAGGGCAGAGTTGTGGGTTCTAGCATTAGTTGTACAGGATGTCTGCGCGAGTACGGAAGCACGCTCCCACGCTCCGTGTATTGAAGACGGCCCCACCCGAGTTAGTCCGAACCATTGTACGCGGTGCGGACCCTGACCTTGTACGCTGTCTGTGCGAGATCGGGTACAACCTGTTAAAAGGCAACGTACCACTGACTCCGGCTCAGAAGACCAAGTTGGCCAAGCATAAGACAGGTCTCCGAACCCTAGTCCACAAGCGGGTCCCTCAAACACAAAAGAAAAAGGTGTTACAGAAAGGCGGCTTTCTCGGGGCCATCTTAGCACCGTTGGCCGCTTCCGTGTTGGGTCCAGTATTGGGTGGACTCTTCGGCCGACAATGAACCACACGAAAAAAATGGTCCTCGTCGAACCACGGTTCCTGCAAAACCTCCAATCACCCTACCCTGTCCCACCTACGGTGAAGACCATAAACAGCCTCGATGGAGAGATGCAACAGATCTTACAGAGACCGGGGTTAAGCGACAGTGAGAAAGTACAACGGTACAATGAGACGCTTCAACGGTACATGACGTTCATGGACCAATACAAAACCCTGTCTACCCCAGCAACAGCAGCACCACCACCACCACCACCACCACCACGTGACAGACCGCTGACCTCAGCACCGCTCCAACAGCCGGGTGAGGTAGCCCCCACAGCCCCACAGTGGGTGGAAGACGAAGTGCTGAAGAGTGTACCTGCCTCGTTCAAGAAACAAGCTGGCCTGGTATTACAACGGATGAAACAGAATCCTAACATGACTTGGAATGATAAAGGCGAACTCCTGGTACAGAATCAGGTGGTCCCCGGCACCCACATGACGGATTTAGTGAATGATCTGATGCGTCAACGCAGATCGCACACCGATCCTCGAGGATGGGAGGTCTTCGCTCAAGGCTTGAAAGACATGCATGTACCACAGGAATTGGTGGGGAACCCCCACCGCTGGGCCTTTATGCAGCAAACCCAGCAATCACCGAGTGGCCCACTACCTTCTTGGGAAGTCGAATGGGAACCGGAGTCACCCCCCAAAACACCACCACAACGGGCACTTTCTTTTCGCGCCTATAAAAAAACACCCTTGATCAAGACACCCCACATCTCCAGAGCCGTGACACGTAGCAAGTCACCGCGACGAACACGACGCCGCACACAACCGCCCAAGGCGTGGAAGACCTATTAAAACCAACAGCAGCAGCAGGACAGCTCAGTCGCCATGTTTTACCTGACCCTACCCAGTAACAGTTCGCTGGATGTGTTTCCTGACAACACCGTGGCCAAGTACGTCACCCAGTTACCGCAACCGTTACATTTACCTGGACGCTGGGAATGTGCCCTCGTGGATGTCCAATACCCTTACTCGTGGTACAACGTGCGAGCCAATGAAGTGTGGTACGAGGTGACCTACGAAGGCAAAAACACCCGACTCACCCTGTCCGAAGGCCAATACGATACCCCCAAAGAGTTCATGGGTGGGCTGTCAAGACTGATGCATGATAAGGCGCTACGGGGGGTGACGGATAGTGCAGCACGCCTGATAGCCTTGCGCTTCAAGAGAAACGTGTTCTTCGATGTCAACGTACACAACGACAAGGCACAGCTTACCCTCACCGATACCGTGAATGTGAAACTCAGTCCTACACTACAGCAAATGCTGGGTTTCGATCTACAGACGTTCGCTGGTCCCACCCAACACCATGGCGAGATGCCGATGGATATGAAGTCGGGTATGTACGGACTCTACGTCTACTCGGACGTGGTGGACAACCACATCGTGGGCGATATCAACACACCTCTGTTACGGGTGGTCCCCATTAAAAAGACGTATGGCGATCAAGTCACCCACAGTTTCAACCATATCATGTACCTGCCCGTACGACATACCGATATCAACACGATCACGGTGGATATAAGAGATGACACGGGACGAGCGGTGGCATTCGAACGAGGAAAAGTGGTGCTGACACTTCATTTTCGACAAGCACGTGCTCCCCACTTTGCATAATGAAAGTACCTTACGAGTGCGATGCACGCAGCTATGCCGACTATTATGCCCAACAGGCCGGGGGTGGCTTTCCGGTCTTTAGCGGTGCACGCATGCAACGAGGACATGGACTGGGGAACATACTCGGCAGCATTGTGAAAACGTTCCTGCCCTTGGTGACGCGTGGGGTGAAAGCAATCGGCAAACAAGCGGTACGCAGTGGACTGCAAGTGGCCGGTGATGTCTTGGGGGTACGGCACCCCGACAAGCCTTGAAACGACGGGCCAAAGAAGCGGGAGGCGTCTTGGTGGCCAAAGCACAACGCACCGTAGGGAATAAAAGAGCTGCCCCACCGAGATCACGCACCAGTCGACGACCGGCCCAGCGACGACGCACATCCAAGAAGACCCGGGATATCTTTTCTTAAAACATGGCCTTAATCCACGCCGAGTCCTGCCCCTCCACCAACAGTGAATTTGATTTGTGGACCGTACCGCCCACACAAACCAGTGCCGAACAAGGATTATGGGTGGAGCATCTCCCGCTCTCCAGCATCAACGAAAACGGGGCCATCGAGTTCACCATC
>JAVTVY010038618.1:0-16168 GCA_036873755.1 Hanleya hanleyi | reverse complement strand
TTTTTGTTTCAACAAAAAGCTCATATTGGCATATATGGGTGTCATAGAAGTGACCATACCACGTGCTGTGGGCTGAAAATTGTTTGCTTTTCTTTGCAATTCAAACGAAGAATAGACAAGACTTGGTTCTACGGCATGGAGAAAAAAAAGCGTCTCCAGATCATATTTGAATGTGGTGGAATCGGGTTCAGAAATCGACCATTTTTTAGTTTCAACAAAAAGCTCATATTGCCATATATGGGTGTTACAGAAGAGACCATACCACGTGCTGTGGGCTGAAAATTGTTTGCTTTTCTTTGCAATTCAAACGGGGAATAGACAAGACTTGGTTCTACGGCATGGAGAAAAAAAGCGTCTCCAGATCATATTTGTATGTGGTGGAATCGAGTTCAGAAATCGACCATTTTTTGTTTCAACAAAAAGCTCATATTGCATATATGGGTGTTATAGAAGCGACCATATCACGTGCTGTGGGCTGAAAATTGTTTGATTTTCTTTGCAATTCAAACGGGGAATAGACAAGACTTGGTTCTACGGCATGGAGAAAAAGGCGTCTCCAGATCATATTTGAATGTGGTGGAATCGGGTTTCGAAATCGACCATTTTTTGTTTCAACGAAAAGCTCATATTGCCATATATGGGTGTCATAGAAGTGACCATACCACGTGCTGTGGGCTGAAAATTGTTTGCTTTTCTTTGCAATTCAAACGGGGAATAGACAAGACTTGGTTCTACGGCATGGAGAAAAAAAGCGTCTCCAGATCATATTTGAATGTGGTGGAATCGGGTTCAGAAATCGACCATTTTTAGTTTCAACAAAAAACTCATATTGCCATATATGGGTGTTATAGAAGAGACCATACCACGTGCTGTGGGCTGAAAATTGTTTGCTTTTCTTTGCAATTCAAACGGGGAATAGACAAGACTTGGTTCTACGGCATGGAGAAAAAAAAGCGTCTCCAGATCATATTTGAATGTGGTGGAATCGGGTTCAGGGGCTGATTTCTCGAAAGTTAACTTAAGTGCAAAAATGGTACTTAAGTCCGTAAATTGACTTAAGTGAGCGATAAATGACTTAAGTGCATTCCCCGAAACTTTTCTTAGCAAATAAATTGCCTCAAATTTGCTTAACTTTAAGTCTGGTCAGAGGTGACTTAAGTGTATTTTAAAATGCTTAAGTACCCCAAAAAATAATTCAAGATGGCCGTCATAATGCTCGTTTCAGTGGATAAAAAATGCAAAATATCCAATAGAAGGTGAAATTTACGCAAATCGTCGAAGGTGATACAAAAGTGAGTCGAAAATCAATCACATACAACTCGATTTTAATGAGAAAACGTATTGAAATTTGTTTGAAATGGCGTTTTGGTGTATCTGAATGGCAAGGAGCACCTCTCTCTGAATGCTGATTGATCAGGTATGGTATATTGATCAGGTAGGCCCTAAGCGTATTGACAGTTATGTGTTTGATTCAGTTGTTGACGATGTTTTCTCTCACACTCTGTCATCATGCATGCGAACTGCTGACGCTTGTGTGATTCAATTTGATGTATGTTCCGAGATTGACAGCGTTAATTACATATGATAATCAGTGTATTATGAAGATAAGATCGCTCATGAATCAATTTGCATGTTAGCTACAGGTTACTTGTTGAGATATTTGAGACATTTTCGGAATTTGGGAGAAAAACTAACCGTTTGACGCAGTCGATTCCCGCACTCGGCGATCAACAAACACGAGCGCCTCCTACAACAAAGTAGGTCGCACGAATCACCTCCCTTCACGAGGGTTCATATGGGGGCGTTCTCCAGCCGCACTTTTCTTTCAGACCTTAATGTCTCCAATCCATGTATTGAATTGCTCAATTGATAATTTTGTATGAACAATATATATAGTTCAGAACATTTTTTTGCTTGTATTAGTCTCTGAATCTCCAAACATTTGTTTTTTGAGGCAAATAAATATTTAATTATTATACTTACAAAAATGAATTAATATCTTCACAGAACAAAATAATTGATCAAGTTACAGTTTACAAGAGAATTTGTTTAAAATAAAAATATTAGAGATGTTAGAGGTGTAGATATACATACAGAAAAGTATGTTTGCCTCGACTTCTAGGTTTTAATATAAAACATATTTCAATACTTCAATAAAAAAAAATATAAATACCTTTTAATGTACATTTTGATTCCAACTTACTGACTGAACCAGAGATATTCCTTTCTCACACATGTACAATGCATTCCTCTCCAGCAATCAATAATGACATTTTTCAGCCTTATTTGCAAGAGTCAAAACTTGATAAAATAATCTTATAAGATATATTTTGTTAGTTGATTCCATGCTTTCTTGTTTCTGTATAATTGTTCAGGAGACAGGTAAGAAAATAGTTTTGTATACTGTGTTAAGAAAATAATCCTGTTACTTCACTCAAACATTTTTTGCACAGAAGATTATCTTGAAAATTACCTCAGTTTGACAAAAGTAATTAAGGAAATAGCTCAAAACAATATAAATTTCATTACTTTTCTTAAAAACAACATTTTGGGGTGTTTTATATAAAATTGTTAGAATCATTTGTCATTTTTTATGTGGGACAGTTGTATTTAACCATCAACAGTGCTATATACAAAAATGACTTGTCTTTTTCTGGCTTATACCTACAATACTCCAAAGATGGATCCTGCAAATTTATGCACAGAATGGGTTCTGACAGATGGAACACTCATGGCTATACATGTACATGTATGACAGTTCAATATTGCACTTTTTGCATTCAGTGATATTTTTTAAACACGATTGATTTATTTGTCAGTTGTTTAATCTCGACATATGCCTACTCTAATTGTTTGTACAAAATCTCTGATAGCAGCTTAGTTTATGCTAGTCAAGATAAAACTTATTATTTACTTCTGGTGGAATGATGTTATAAACCTAATCCGAATTTCGCACATTATTGAGAGAACAAAGGACCAGTGATTTCAGTTGATCAGCTACTAGTTGGTATAATTTCACTTTGACCTATCTGTTAGCCCAGGAGAATATTTTGAACTGCTTATAATTGACATAATTTTTTTAAGATGTGCTATATTTTTCAGTACCAGTATTCAAAGAAAGTGTCATAATGCTTGAAATAATGTATAATTCTGGAAATATTACATGAAAATATGCCAGCTATCTAAGTTAAAAATTTCTCCCGAGTTAAAAGATAGAACAAGTGAATTATGAAAACCACTACATCAGCTGAAATCACTGGTCACAACATGGACATACTTTTCTTTGTATTATCAATAATGTGCAAAAGGCAGATTCCAATAAAATTAGACTGGGTTTCCATAGATTTAGTGCTTAAAGCTCGAAACAATAAACAGTAGGAACTGATACATCAGAGCTTCAAATCCCCACTCAATATTCTATTCTAGAGGGTACACAAAGGATTTCCACATTATTCTGTTCAGATCAACAAGAGCTATTTTAGTGAGAGTACATGTGAAGATTGACTATGGTTAGAGATGCCAAACAAATTATCATGAATGAAATATGTTCCACGGTCAAAATCAGCATGTCCATAGACCCTAAAATGGAATTGTTATTCAGGAATAAAGGTAATAAATTACTTGAGTCTCTGATATTGCAAAGTTAAATGTTATTCAGTTGAAAATTGATGATTTATAACAAATTTATTGTTTCAAGCTTAAAGTGATCTATAATCAAGATAATACACATACATGTATCACCAAGGGTAAGATGTATACATGTGAAACATTTCCGAATTTCTTCAAGGGAGTTTTTTCTTTCTCTGCACCTGGACATATGTGTGTTTGTGTTTATAACACACTACCTGTAATTCTGGTACAGTGCCTTTTGACTCATTTGTACAAATTGTATGGTGATTGTTTGAGTAATATCTGAGCTGAAGGTGTACTAGATAGGCCTGCAGTCAATTAAATCCATTTCGCATGTCAAGAAAAGGAAACATTATTTTTTGAGACAGTATTCTGGGTTCATACTTCATGTAAGCATCACGAGACAATGCATACAATAGCCAAGTCTGGGGACAACAATGTGTCTAGACCTGTGCCTTTTCAGCGACACAAAGACCCAGACAATAGTTCCTACATGAAGTATCGACCGTATTCTGAGCAATAAAAGCCAATATATTGTGACAAGGTATCCACATAACACATTTAGAAAAAATCCATTAATCTGTTATAATTTTGTTGCGCCCTGATTTTTTTTTTCTCTACATTATATATGTGTTGAATAATGTGAACCCTGCCATTGGATGGATGTTCATCTGTTACAGTATGTGGTATACATATTACTGGTAATTTGGATAAAATTTCTAAATCCATCAAGAAATTAAAGCTGTGGACTTTTCTGGAATATTTCATCTGATTGACTGTTCAGGGGATTGAAAATAACATGCTTGCTTGATGTAACAGGTTACTATCAATGGTCTAAGTGAGCTAACCAGTTCATAGAATATAAGACCATTCATAATAAATTGCATTTTTCAGGTAATGAATTTCATCAAAAGATGAGTAGGTAGGTTGGTCGGTTGGCTTATATTATTTGTTTGATTGTTTTGCTCTTACAGCATATATCGCGTACAATGGTATGCTTTAAAAAGGAATATTTCAAATTTTTGTACTAAATTTAAAGCTGGATAGCTGGATTTACTTGTATCTACTGCGTTATGCATTCACGTCACAACATAGAAAAGTTAAATTTTTAATTAAGGATTGATAAAGTTATTGGAAATTTTGAGCAAAAATTTTTATTTTGGGAAGGCAGGGTCACCTGAAACACAATCTATTTTTTATGGATGGCCTAATAAGCCTTATGGTAATCCCTCTAATTAATACTTTCACAGGAAGTGAAATTTCCCACCATAAAATCTGGGGGTGATCAAAACTATTAGAACCGGAAGTTGACAACCATGCATATAATCCATATTATTTCAATATTTAAAGGGTGAATAAATTTATTAGAACCACAAATATTGAATATTTTCCCTAAATTGGGGGGGGGGGATTGAATTCAGATAGGGGGATTGAATTATTGGAGGTATTACCGTCATCACCCCAAGTACATCTTACCCCTGGTGGTACATGTATGTATATTAGCATGATTAGTGACTATTTTAGGCTTGAAACAATATACTTGTTATAAATCACCTAATTTTCAACTTAATAATATTGAACATTGCCATATCAGAGACTAAAATAATTTATCTTCTTTATTCTTCCATAACAACTCCATTTTAGGTTCTCTGCACCATAATTATTATGATCACAGTCAAGTAAGAGGAGTATTACGGGTACTGCCCAACAAATGGGTCCATATGATATTCATGGTTGCAGTTCTTTTTTATTATACACTGTAAAAAACACATGTATGTACTGTGTGTGTTTAACCTTTGAACAAGTGGAATCTTAATATCTCACATTTATCCAATCTTCGTTGCTGAGCATACCAATCAATGCAACAAACATGAATTGGCAATAATTGATTCTGTAATACCGGTATGTCAGTGTAAGCATATGATTACCATGTTGAAATATGACTGTATTTTCGCTTAATTTCTACCACTTTAGCCATGTCACCATCCTCCCCACACCCTGTATTGAGCATGGGAGACCTGTGACAAGCAATTACTAAATCTTTGATGGCTACCCAGACATTGATTGTTAGGGCATGAAATTAGTGGTTCATAATACTATAGTATGCTGCTCCAGATCTCAATTTTGAAAATTGATATCTTCAAGTAGATGGGAAATAAATATGAAGCATTGATATAATGCATAGTTAGCAATTATCAGAGCTGCAGGAAATAAGGATTGGGCATAGTAACATATTCACAGGTTGCTGTGAATTTTGAGGTGGTAACCGGACAGGTTATGGATATGTTAAATCACACTCAACAAAGTCATGTTTATGCGGATCTGAAGACAGGTTGGTGGTATTCTGGGAGAGGGTAATCTGAAATACAACTTACCACCCTAAGCAAATCAACTAGAAGTGTGTAACAATAGCTGGATGTCACCGGCAATCACCAAACCACCTACACCACAAGACTCTTGCACAGTCTCTTCCCAGAAAGATCATGAGATGCAGTGTTGACACACAATCGGGGGATAATGGGTGAGACTAATTGTGTACGTTTCATAGGCTGAGTATTTGAATTCCAGCATCAGCTCATCTCCTGTGATGCATCACTCGATTTTTTTTTTACTGCATGAACACAACAGATGCAATTTTACTGCGCAGCATCAGGAGTTCAAAGTAGAGAGGCATGCCCAATGCATTCTAGCTAGTTTAATCTAAGGTCACAGACTTCTAGTTGATATGCTTCTGTAACCACTTATTTCCCAACTGGAGTTATAGCAAGGATTCATCCACAACAACTTGTTTATTCATGTTATATCGTGTTATTCTGCCAACCTTTATATAACGGTAGACTAGAGTCAAGCAATAAAAATAATTGAACTGAAATTGTATCACATTTGCATTCAGTGCAAATGTTGGTAAATGGTCACCAAATATAGATCGAATACGTACTAGATCATCATGATCCTGAGGTCAAGTATCATTTCACCTTTCTAAGGCTACCCGTCTAATTAGCCTTAATTGCCAGTATTTACAAATTATTTCCCATCACATCATGTGTTGAGTGAGTGAGTGAATATGATTTAACGTCGCTTTCAACTATATTTCAGTCATATCACGGCGTTGGGTCCTATTCCTTTCCACATCCGGGAACCCCACAGGTGCCTCAGTTAGTCGCCTCTTACGGCAAGCTCTCTGAGGAGCTGAGGCTTATTCTTACCATGAACTGCGGTGTGCACAACGACATCCCAGGTCAATCCCCGGAAGCCCCACGGGGCCATCATGTGTTGATGTGTTTATAACCATCGATCTACCATAAATCCAATCTGCTGGTCTACATAAAACTGATATGAAATAGACAATAGATAAAGCCAGAAACAGAGACAAGAATATTTCTTTGCTCACTTCTAGGCTATTCTATTTCATATTATTTAAAACGTCTAATTCAAAATAAAAAAGTTTTTTTTACATTTGAGTTCTCCATTATTATGTAAGATGTAGATTGTACCAGTATGTTGAGCCCTAATTTTTGTAGGGAAACGATAATTTGAAATATAATTATAATGCTAACAAACCACAATTGGCCTGGTGGAGCTTTTTGAAGTTTTCCCAAAATTGAAATCTTGTGCACAAAGATTTATTTTGCAAAATGCACTTCGAATTTCAGGGATTTTTTTTTCTTCTGTCAATTGCAGCTGTTGACACTGATTAGATTACATACATACATCGGTGTATTAGTTTGATAATTTACTGGTACTAGTACAACAGCGCGTATTGCGGACGGGAGGCGAGGGCATGGGCCATGATAGGAGTAGAGTGTCGGAAACTGGGGTATCAGTAATCATGGTAATGACGGTATATCATGTTTTCTTCGCTCATACAAGACACATGATACCGACACACCAGTATTTAAGCCAATAACGTCCCTCTCGCCCCCACACGAACAAAACTACGTCTTGTCTGCCTTTTGAGCGATAATCCATCACCTTTTATTCACCAGCCTGCATTTTCGCGCACCTTGCACTTCCGGACACCATTTATACCGTATTTCACAGCAGAGTTACAATAAGGCCCCCTACAACGTTGAACATATTTTACTTAGCTAAGTTCGTCAAAATCTGTTTTGTGGAACGCACTTAAGTCAGAAACCAAAGTGAACTTAGCCAAGCAAAAATATCGCACTTAAGTGAAAAACTTTAGTCGACTTTCGAGAAATCGGCTGTGCTTTTTATGGAAGGAGATGTCCTATTTTGACTAGTGCGAAATAGACTACCGGTACTGTAATTTTCAAAGAACATCGCTGTCAATTTTATCTCCAACTGTGTCTTTATCTCAGCTGATAGCATAAAAGGAATAAACCCTCAGGCCTTATTCCATATTTATTATGTACTAACATTTCCAATGTAAATGAATAGCCTCTGGGTAACGTCACGTGGGCAATGACGTCGTTTTTACGACCTTGGAAGCTCTATGACACATCTGATTATTGCAACGCATTTTGTCTTCATACGGGTAGTAGTCATGGGGTCGGTTTAGAATTTCACTATATAGATAAAGAAAAAAACCCATGAATACACTCGTCAGATGCCAGCATGCAGTAGTCAGTCGTCGTCTGAAGAATTACTGCGTCCACAACCGAAATGCTATATTTACACGCCACAATCAGAATCCAAGCAAAGAAATCGTCAACATCAGTTGTGTTGATGTCGGGAAGACATAAGATGCTCTTATCGTCAAATCCATATCGCCGACCAGTATTGCTTTATCCAATCACTCCAATCACTTAAACAAGATGTTCCAGTTTTAGTGATATATTATTAAATACCACAGTCAGGTTTTATTCGTTTTCATTACGCCTGTGTTGTTAGACGTACCACACACGGATCACCTTCAAATAGGCCAATACGATTTAACGGACTTGGATACAGTATTATTTTATGAACTCTTAGAAATATTCGCTAACGTTGATATACTCAGTTACTGGGTACTGAGTGTGGGGGCACGAATGCATAAACCACATATAAACTTATGTAGCGTCACAGCATTTTAATGTGCTTACTTCTTTTTACATGAATTTGGGGATAATCGAGAGTCAAGCTGAAGGTAATATTTACATCACTTTTGATATAGAAGGCTGTCATTCTCTCTTGTACTTGGAATGAATATCAACAAATGCGATTTATTACCACGACATGCAGTCTCACGATAGAAATGTCAGGTTAGCTTCCTCGATAGATGCACGATGACGTAATGTTATTGTTACACTGATGATATCTTTAAGCTTGTCGACACGAATGGCTCCCCAATTATCACTGGTTATCCGCAGCTTCGCCTGTCAACAACATGAAATAAATTTCAATAATAAAAATAATAATAATAATAAGATTAATCATTCCTGCAGCATTTAACTCAATCTAACTAATCATGTCGTCCTGTTGATCATCTTCGCTAACATCAGCGGTATAAATTAAGACAATCAGCAAAGAAACATCCTATGTATATTGACCAATCGAAAGTAGAAGGAACTATGCAAGATGTTGAAGGTTTCGCCTTTGCCTCAAAAAGAAAACCTGATTTTGTGAAGATGCCTATAGACACCATAGGTATTCAACTTCATCTTCAGTTATTCGCAAATGAAAACACAACAAGTATTCCTGGCTGAATGTGGACAACTGCTCTGCAGCTGTTCCTTAGATATTAGATCAACTATTTCATAAGCGCCATTGAAACTAATCGAATTTCGAGATGGCTCACCATATGAAGCGGTATGGATATATTATATATAAAACAGACAAATTGCAGCAACAAATCCAAAAAAATATTTGTTGATTTGAAGACATTAGGAGAATCATTTCACAAAGACGTGTATCAGTGTATACACCTATGTCATGAGTATTGAAACATTGCCGGGGGTTTAAGACACAAAATTAACATATACTAGTCGTGAGGTTGGTCACGTAACTTTTCGGAAAAAGAAATAAACACAATTTATTCTTACCATCTTCATTTTCGATTTGCTTCGCAATCTCTCGAGCCTTGAGTTGTACACGGTCACGCATATTAAACAGGCATGCGGTTTCAAAGAGTTGTATCAGTCTATCATAGTTTCCAACGTTTATATGTCCCCTCCTTTCCATCGCAGTTAAAATATCTCCCGCACTTCTAGCCCTAGATATGTCTGTCGCAGTTACGTATGTTCCTGCGGCTTGCCTGAACTTTTCATAATCGGCTTTCATGCTGGGATCCAGATTCTCTCCGACATGGACAAACAAGGATGAGTGCATTACTTTGCTTCGGTTTGGTTCGCTCGCCATTTTACTAGTACGCATTAAAAAAGTGTTGCTCCTGTGTGGAGAGAATACTTTATACACAGCTATATGAACTCTAATACTTCGTTGTTCTTGGAAGTATTTGTGATTTATGTTCCTGGAAACATTCTTTCAAGAGAGTATAGTCAGTGCACTTATATATATTTAATATGATAAATCGGATAACGTAATAATGGTTTATTTGTGAATGAGTCAGCACATGTCTTTCCAACTTTCATGTTGAAGTGAAACCGTCTTCCACGAAAATATAGTCCAAATATTGATTGACAACAAACGCCAGTATTGGGAAATCCCCTTAAAATCTCGAACTATTTTGACAACTTTACACCGCTGTCAGTACACATCCGTTTCTTACGATTGAAGCGCTACACTTATCGTGAAATAGGTTGTAATGTGATTATGCCAGTAGTTCGATCGAGCTCATTTTTCAGATTGGAAGATACATGTGATCAGTTTAAAAATAAGTTGATACTATCATTCTCGGATAGCTTCAACTTACAAAACTGTCTGAAAAAGGAAGAGTAGGTCGGACAATGACAATAAATAATTGATCGTCTTATATACATGAAGATAATTTTTTATCTGATATTGAAGAGGTTAATATCATATACTCCATATGTTGTACATCGAACTGTTAATATTTCTTGTGACTAACGTCTCACTTCCGAACCCCATTCACACGTATTTTTCTCAGAATTCACTCTCATTCTACATATCCATGGTGCCACTACTGCATGAGTAATATTTATCACCAGCGCCCATGAATAATCGAAACTATCCCACGTGATATTTATCGATATCTTTTGTAACACGATATACCCATATATGGATGACTATATTCTAGTATATAGGACTCGTCGTCAATCATACATGTACCTTGGCATGTCTATGTTTTCATTGTGTGTTCATTAAACTGGTTAATATTACATATATTACATTTACTGTATTACACTTGTACATGTATATTTTCTCATTTGATTTCCAACGGTAAAATAAATACCAGGAAATATACCTGGACACGATTAATAAATATAGGTTCACAATCCTGGCTGTTATAGGGTTACACCACAATCAGGTCAGGAGGTTAACTTCTGATATTGCCGACAGTATCAATTTCTTGTAGGTTTACGAAATAGACGTAATTCAGTTTGGGCAGTAAAACAATGCCGCCCATGAATGGATGTTGAAATCCTATTTTCTCATATACAATATCTATACATGTATTGTGTTGTCCCATATACATTGTACATGTAGCATATTGAAACAAAAACAATTCTAAATTCTAAAATTTTAAATCCTAAAATTTTAAATCAATCAACTTTGAAATTTTTTATTCATGATTTTGAAAAATTCCGTTTGGACTGAAGCAGAGCTTTCCGGGAAGGAAAAATGAAATTCTGTCTTCAATAATATTATCCGATGTTGTGTTGCCTCATATACATGAACGTATTGTAAGAAAAACCGTGCTAAATTGTAAAAATATCTGTCATGAAATGACATTATTTCAACAGTTTATGCAATAATATATCATTTCCTCTACTGCATGCAATGGATACAATATACAGCATGTTATGTTTACAATGCCAGAAATATGTATATTTATAGGCTTGATTGGAGTTATTGTTTATAATATTATTGAATAAAAAACAACTTGTTTCAACTGAAACTTGAGTGAGTTATCAACTTAAATTTGGGTGAATTTCAATCAAATGGATAAATTTCACTTGACTTGAGCGGGATGAAATTATCCTCTTACTCGAGAACTTTTAACACAAGTATTTTAGAGGGTAACTTATTAAATAGTAATAGAATAGTTCATTATAGGATTGAGGCATATACAGTGTTTTTTAATTTATTTTTCTAGAATATTGTAAATCATCAGTCTGCAGGAGCCCTGGATTCTGTTCTATAAAAAAGCTAAAACAAAGTAAAAAAAAAAAAAAATAAAGAAAACCTTGAAATTTGAAATCTAATCACGACTTTCGTCTATGTTTATGAACAGTTCAGTCAAACAATTGAACTCAACACGAAAAGGGCGATGGAAAACGATGACGGCGTACCGACATGAAGTCGTTTGACCCAATAGTCAAATATACGGAGTGCATATTTGAAAAAAACCCAAGAACGGAAAGTTATCCGTGTGATGATTTGTATTCAACCCACGCTTTATTTGTGTTCATGTGGAAATCCTGAATAACATGACCACACGGACCGTAGCACCGACTCGAGTGGTATTAGGTACAAATATTTCAGAGCGAATATGTAATAGCCCTCTCAAGTCATCTGGTGGAAAATGATGAACTATGTGACCCGCAGATAGAAAAAACGAGTATTCATAGAATGCAAGTTCTTATTCAGAGGAAATACATGTGAGGCCCGATGCCGACCAAGCACTTCATTCTCTGCTATGTTTTCAAGTCACAATATCTCAATGCCCTGTAGGAATAAAATTTGTTATGCTATCTCATTAGTATACATGTATCATATTGGAACACAAACTGTTCTGAATTCTTGGATTTTCAACAAGTCAACTTGAAATTTGGATATTATCTGGACATTTATGTGTTTATGACGCAATACAGTTGGGGGTAATAAAACCATGCCATCCTCGAATGGATGATTCTAGGAATTTCTATTTATCTCATTTAACCATTAATGAATTTTCTATCTAATTATTTTTAGGATGACACTTTCATGGTAAAACACAAATACTAGTGCTTGATTGGCCAGTCCCGTGCGAGACTCGAACCCGAGTCATCACAGTTTGTCACTCAATCGCCAGCAGTAAATGCAAACGCTCTAGACTATTCGGTCACCTCAGCTTCCGCAAAAGAGGAAGGTCGGAGATAGGAGTCTAGATTACGTACATTTACTTTCCCTCTGATAGAATGAATAATGACACAGCTCCTGAAGCCAATATTATATATTTACTAGTGCCCTTTAGTAGGTAAAATTTATATTCAATTATTTTTAGGATGACACATGGTAAAGCAAATATACTATAGTGATGGGTGAGCCAGTCCCGTGCGAGACTCGAACCCGCGTACTCAGGTACAATAAATATGCAGCCTTTTGCATTAAAATGCCAAAATATGCCAAACAGGCATGACCTTTATCAAATTGATGAACCGTGGTTAACTGTATATTGCAAAGTGAAACTTTCAATGAGTTCGGTAGCTAACTAGTGTCCTTGTATCCTACTTTTACAAGAATACATGTAAAGTTAAGCATCTGTTGCATCAGGACAGGGAAAACACCTCTTGCAGAGGTTAAGTAAGAATGGGATCATGAACTCGAAAATAATTTTTAGAACCATTATTGACATACTGCCTTCTAAAACATTAATTTGCTTCCTAAATCGTAAACCTGCTTCAATTAATGCCTTAATCTCCATTAAGCTGCACATTCAAACGTAGAAAACGGAAGTAAAAACTAAAAGTTAACTCCCCTAGGAGAGAGAGTTATCCGCCCCTAGGAGAGCTCTCACTCTTCCCAACGTGGTTACTATATAAGCCAGAGCCAGCCCATTCTCGTCCTCTTTCTCCTGTTTGCTCTCGAGCAGTGCACATCTAGGAAAGTGTTTAGATTCAATTTCAACATTGGTTGTTGTTGTTTCGCTGGTGTATCCTTTATCAAGTGTGACTTTTGTTGTTTATTCGGAACTTCCTTATTGTATTATTATGTCTGAGGTTCCGACCACTATTCCCTGTCGTACGTGCGGGAAGTTTTTGTCCCCATTGGACGCCCACACAGCTTGTTTTTCTTGTAAAGAATTGTGTTATAGAGCGTCCACGTGCGCGGAATGTGTATTATGGGGCGCGACGACTTGGAAGAATTATGCCCAAGCTCGTCGTGCTTATCTTTTACATGCTTGTGATGACCCGTCTATTTCGGAGGTCGACAGACGGGTTTTAATAATTTCTTTGGTCAATGATATGAAATGTAATGAGGATCTTGACCGAGTTGGTCAAGATCCAGTTTCGCCCGCGTCGGTATATATTTAGCCAAGCGGGACTATTCTACACGAAGATAATTCTAGGTTGTTAGACAGTTTGACCCGTACCGGAGCTTCATTGTCTAGGGTCGATCCCAAACCCGTTCCTTTGTCCGGCTTAACAAAGACCAAGTGGGTCTTTCCGGTGCATTCCATTGTCTTCGTCAGATAAAAGAATTCTTTGCCACATGTTATTTCGCCTTTGTCTATCGGTACCACATGTTTCTTCTAAAAAGAAGAAAGCTAATAAACAACGTCGTGTGTCTATTTCTCCGTTGCCGGTTAAATCTGGACATAGTTTATTTAATTCCGTTTCCCGATCTATTGGTTGGGGCGAATGTTGGACTCGTTTGAGTCGGCCACGTGTTTAGTGTCTTCGGACGTACGTCGCTAAATATTTGGCTTTTGGCGGAGATTTTAAATTCTCTTGAAACGATCGTTTGACGATGTTTTTCTAAAAGTCTTTATGAAATCTCATGTTTAACTAATAACACAGTCCTGCATTAGGGCAGTGTGTATTCAATATTGCGTCTCCACACAAACATTGAATTGCGCCCGGTGTGTTTGATGTGGGCTTTTATTGGCTCCCAGCATTCCGTTTTGTTTCGGTCAGTATGTGAGCCTATTGTGATGTACTTTAAACGAACAGGTTTTTGTTTCGTTGATTCATGATTTTATCCATTGAATTGTTGTATAAATCTTTACCAGGATTGTGAGTACTACCCTCGTTTGACGCGGGAGGTTCGTTTTTCCCCGCCGGGGAAATCCGATTCTTTTTAAGCAGTCCGTCAATGTTCCATGTTGTTGTTGTATGTTTTGTTCGGACTTTGGTAGTTTTCACCTTCATGCATTCAATTCTTTGGTCCTACCAAGAAGGTAATCTCTTGTTATATCAAGTATTATTATGTGATTTTGATATCCTGTCTTCAAGAGAGAACTTACGGAGGTTTTATTCTGCCTCTCATGTTTACGTGTGTTGCATTTGTGTACGTAACCACAACTCAACCCTATTTAAACGATTCTATAATAGCGTAAATGGCATGTTACGGGACTTCAATGCTACGACTGTTTGTTGCATTTTAATGAGCTTCTTTGCTGGTCTCTTTATGTGATTAAGGGTGTGTCGATCAACAAAGGGATCACGTGTTGGTTTATCGTGAGTATGTAATCCTATTCACCCACTGTTTATTGTGAAACTGTGCTATTCTTTGATACACAAATTTGTTATATACATGTAAATTGTTTGTTTCTCACCAAGCTGGTCCCATCTGTATACTGTATTTCGTTTATAATTCAGATGGAGTTGAGCATTATTTTTTTATTTTCTTCTCTCTGAGAAAATTTAAAATTGTTAGCGTGAGGGTGTTGTTGTTGTTGTTGTAATCCTAGACAATATCGACAATGCTGCCAAAAAGTCGCATTGTGTGGCACATGGTAAAAAGTTTACTTGTAAATGTCACATGTATACTGTTAAAACAATTCTGTGAGTGTATTTCTCCGAGAAATCTTTAGAAATACTCTCGTTCGACGATACGGAACACGTAAATTCGTGAAGTTTTTTAGCAATGAACTTACCGTTTCTGCTTCTCGACAGCTTGTTCGCGCTAGGTCATTTCAAATTCAAAATTTTTAATATCCTTACCTTCCTGCCGGCGAGAGTCTTTAAATGTATTTCCTCTCTTCGGGAATTTTTAAATTCTTTGAGGATTTTCTCGGTTACGTGAAATCTCTTTGTTCTGGACCACGTTCCGTGGTGCAATGGTTAACACGCTGGGCTCTGATCCAGCGATCCGAGTTCAGATCTGGCACGAAACATAATGTGACTATTTTTGGGTTATAAATAGTAACATTGTTTGTAAATGTTGATATTCTCTCCTTATAAAACTACAGTACTGATTTTCATGTTCAGGAGACAATTTACATCGGGAGAGGTCATAAGGTAATCATGTTCACTATTACAGTATTCATGTTCACTGACACAAAGATCCATTATACCTTTTAGCTCATTGAGCTTACGTGTGATTAGCGCTAGGAACATTTAATGTGTTCATCTCTACTGCGTTTCTATTTTCTAAAAGATGGAAAATAATTACAATCGGTTTCGGTTGCAACTCTTTTCTCGCTTCGCACCTTTACGACGTTACGTTACGTCGTCTCGTTGTCCTCGTTCACCTGTACGTCGTTTCTCGCCGTTACGTCGTGTACTTTTATAAGTTTGTATCCTGCTCT